>QFAX02000526.1:0-56759 GCA_003412495.2 Echium plantagineum
AAAAAAATCCACGACACTAATAAGATAAACTAATTACTACATACTGAAATAAAACATTACTAGCCGTTTGTTCGTGCAGTCTAACCTGTGCGAAAACATTAGAGTAAACACGACTATTAAGAAAACAATGAATGTCTAATTCCCAACTTGTGCAACAATGCCTTGATATGTTGGCTGAGATAATCGTGAGGAGGAAATATATCCAACACAAACCATAGGAGAAACCAATGGAGCGTGTAACTCTGTTGCAAAATTTCCCAAAATTATCACAAATTTTCATCCAACCAATATGTCCATTTCCATATGTTCCCACAAATCCTATTGCAGTTGCTGCACATCCAGCCATCAATAACACACTCATAATCTGTAAAATAAATAAATTATGATCATCGTCATGTGTCCAAGTTAGGTCGTTTAAAGTTTAAGAACGATCTTAAACTTTAAACGACCTGTATAACAAATACTGACTGCATGGAAAAGTTACAAAAAACAAAAAGATTTTGAAATCGCGAGAGTAATAAGATTTACATAATACCAAGGTTCGAGTTTAAATAGGATATTCGATCATAATATGAAGTGTCATCAAACGTGACCATGTTAGGTGGTTAAAAGTCAATAACGACTTGAAATCTTTTTGATTTCTATATCGGATTTTTTAACTACTGGACAAGAAAATACTATCAGTTACAAAAATCGACATGTTAACTAACGAAAATCTTTAAATCGCGCAGATACTACATAATACCAATGAGTTTGGTAGGAATCGGACATAATTAAAACGAAGTATTACCAAGTCATGGAGGAACAAGATGAAGTAGTGTGGGGATGGAAAGCTGTGTTGCTAATGTGATAGTAACAATTAATGATACTATTGAGGAGATGCATCCTAAGAGATTAGCATAAGCAAAGAATCTGCACATATCAAGAAAATTAATAAAACACAAATGTGCATGCATGAAAAAATTATGAAAAATAGTAAAATGGTAAGTGAGAAATTCGAAGCATTTTTTTGCCTGTATGCAGAGGAGTATTTGTAGCTCGCGTCTGTAGGCATTCCGAAGACGACAACCCTTTCTCTGCTAGTGAGGATAAGCCATGTAGCAACTAGTGTAGTAAGAATGGCTAATGATCTCAAGATGGTTTGAGCAAGAAATGATAATCTGCTAGTTTTGAATGATGAATCAGCATTTCTGTGTTCTCTGTGCTATCCATTTCAGGGGGGGGGGGGGGGGGGGGGGTAGTTTATGAAATTTTCGTAGGGGAACAAAGAAACTAAAGATTTCTGTGAATAGTTGTCATATGATATATAGAGATGGGGGGTGGATGTGGGGGTAGGGTAGGGGTGGGAAGAAAGTGTGATGATTGGTCAAGTTATGGGAGAGTGGATCAAAGTTAATCAGTTAGTGTCCTAAAAAGGAGGAGGAGTTGAATATGGTTTTGGAGGGGGATCGTTATCAGTTGACAGTAGGCCTGTGAGCAAACGTCTTGGTTCGAAATTATTCGACGTATTCGATTCGAAAAGATTCGGCTCGAAGTATGTTCGAAGGCATGATACTGATACATAAACCTTGATTTTTAGGTATTTCCAAAATCGAGACGAACGGTTCGATTTAGTCCGGCTCGATCACCCCCCCCCGTCATTAAATAAGAGGGCTGAACCATTATGGACTAATATATGTATTCCCTTCAACCCACATATTCCCACATAAACCCTAATAACTATATATGTATTTCATGATAAAGTCATTATCAACCCACATAATTCCCTTACTCCTCTCATTCTTTCATCTCTACTCTCAGATCACCCTCCCCCCCCCTTCGGCCCTCCCATCTCTTCTCTTCTCAAAAGCCGCGCACCCCACCCGCTCCCCCCATGAGGCATGCCTAGCCTTGTGATCAAACGTCTGTTCGAAATAGTCCGACGTATTCGACTCGAAAAGATTCGGCTCGAAGTATGTTCGAAGGCATGATACTGAACCTGAACCTTGATTTTTAAGTATTTCCAAAATCGAACGGTTCGGTTCGAAAAGGTTCGAAGGCATGATACCGAACGCGAACCTTGCAAATATTCGAGGCTCGATACAGGCCAGTTGACAGTTATCACTGTATTACATAAAACATTGTCCCAATTAGTTGTCCTATATTAGGATGCTTTAAGCTAATAGAATTACAATGTTTTGTACATTAAACAAGACAATAGTTTCGAATTTCAGTTACAATCTTCATAGATTAATAGTTACCGCGACAGCTCTAGTTCGTCGATTCAAAAGTTCAACCATCAAAATAGCGATCACTTATCGATAAATGTGAGGATGTTTTATTCAATAGTTGAACATCGAATTTGACCAAACAATAATAAGTAGATATAACAATTATATACCAGCCCGAGAGTTGGATATGTGAATCAATTATTGAAGTAATTTACAGATCAAATGAGTTTCTACTCATCTTCTGATCACCAGTAAACATATATACAGATATGTACAGAATCATTTTTGTTATGGACTTGAATTTTAGTATTGATGTCGAAATACTTCGGATCTGAGGGATAGTGATACTCCACATGTAACTGCAGGTTCCAAAAAAAGATAACGGTTTCAGTAGGGAAGCAAGTATATAGGCGAATGTGAACCGAGTAACGACTATGGTTGAATGTTGCTTACCTTTCCCTCATCAGCATCTGAATGACGTTGAGGGAACACCACTCTCATGTCACTATTTAAGTAGAAGCGACGTTCCTTGTCACTGTCCAAGTTGCTCTTTGCAGGAGGAGATAACTGACACTTTGAATCGCCCTTGATGACTTCTTTGTATAGGTGCAAGAGAAACGGACATGAAGTGCATAACGGAGAACACCAAAACTGGAATTGTTTTCATTGGCCTTCGAAGGTCTTTGAACCGCATTACTCACTAGTCCAGCAGAAGCCAGCGATGGAAAACCATCCAAATGACTAGTTTCCCCACTTGGGGTTTGATGTAACACATGGTTTTTAGCTGCAATGTTCTCCAAGCATTCATCTCTACTGAAGATAGACGAGTTCAGTTCTTCTGTTCTTACGTCAGGGCCTCTATTCCCACCTTTATCAACAGCCAAGGTGATCTTTTGGCGCAGGAACGTCTGTGGGACAATCAAGCATAGGATTTAGGTACCCCATCTTCAGTGAATCCAGAAGTACTGCCTAACTTAATGATTTTATAACTTTTTATTGTTAACCATATGTACTCATGTATGTGGGGACCCCAAACGATGAACATAATAGGCTCATAATGCAACACACAGCCCAGGAAACACCAAGCAATTTAAATATTGCTGAATAGGTATTACATTTTGACCATAAATATTAGAAACTTTGACCATAAATAATAAGCGAAAAACACTGATAGAGACAAAACCACAGTATTTTTAAGCGAGACAGTAGTACATATACATATAAAACCTGAGGACATACCATACTACTACCCGCTGGCATGTCACTTAAATCATAATTGCAGAAGAATGTATGAATCGGTGTCCTTTCTGGATTGCTGAGAACCTGAAAATAGAAATCAGCGAGTTAGACAATATGTGATGTGTCTGCAAATATTTGGTATCTCATAGCAGAATTAATTGAACATGTATTAAACAGTTACTCCATAGTCACAAAGGCTTCAAAATTTGGATAATAGAACACTTCATTAAGAAGTGAAAAATTCAATATCCTAGAGAGTAGAGACACAAAAAGGGGATAATGACTTGAGAATTAGGGATTATAAGAAACTTTACGAGCTGTATGCATCCTTTCATTGGTATTCGCAGGCGTCCTTTGTCAGCGTCAGGGCTATCCATACTAAGACTTCTCTTGAACTTCGGCCCTCTAGTCTTGCAGGATGATTTCTGATCGGGGAGCTCTATTGATGAGTAGTAAAATAAACAACTATCACCATCAAAACTGGTAACAGAAAAGGGGAGTTTATGCGGATGTGGAGAGAAACTCCCTCCAGTAATATTGAGCACCGCAAGAAATCCTTCGATTCTCTGCAAAGCAGATTTCAAATGCAGTGAGAAACTAATGAAGAGATCACGCTTTTGAAAATGTTCAACACAGCAAGGAATTGCATAGAGGCAAGGAAATATAAGCTCTCACCTGGCTGTTTACTCCAGAAGCCAAACGTCCAGATAATAGTGACTCTTCAAATGAACCAATTAAGGATCTCCTAACTAATCGTCCACTCAAACTTCGGCTAAATTTGGGATACTGAGGTGTTCCGGCCAAAATTTGAACCCAGGATCTTCCCAAGTCACGCGGACTTTCAGGGGTAATATGCTCCAAGTTTATCGGAAAGCCTTCAGTACTTTGATATGATCTACTTGCTGACCTATGGTTTTCTTCTTCTTGGAAAATAATGAGCCTGAAACAGCTTCATCTAGGGACTCCTTAATATCTTCTAATGTCAAATAGCTCTTCACATGCTCTTCCAAGTTACAATCACACACCAAAGAAGTCCTGGTTCTTCTGGAACAGTTGGGTCCTAGTGGAGACAAGCAAAGAGGTGGTGAAACTATTGTTTCTTTTGACACATCAATTGTTCTATATGGGTAGCTCGTCTCATCAATGCTTCTGGAGCTACCTGCCTTAAGAGAAGGTAAAGATACCACACCGGATCTAAATTTAGTTTCAAACATACGACTGTTAGCAACAACGGCACAGTCTGCCATATAACGCTCATCTGGTGGGCTAATACCCCCTGAAGACAAAACCATATAATCGCTTGCATTACTCACATTAGCCTTCTTATATTCTTGGTTCGAGAAACTACAATGCCTACTACTTAATATCGAGGAGCTATCAAAGATGCTGCTACCTTTATCATTTTGTTCAACACTGTAGTTATTTGGTAAAAGCATCCCACTTAAAGGTGACAATACACTTTTCCTTGCAAGCAGATCTTGGTTTTCAGTCGTACCATCAGTGATAGCCAAATTGGTTAAAGGATCACCATCTGTCTTTTCTTCAATTACTTTAGGAGTATGTGATCCATTGGCTTCAAAACCCACAATTCTCGAAAAAGGAGTCTGAACATCCCTTACACCTTTTCGTGTCACAATGGCATCCCTTCCTTGGGTATTAATCTTTAACCTGTCAACGTCTGCAGGACCATCTCCTTGGAAATTGAGCATATTCTTAAAAAGTTCTTTTGATGAAATACATGGAAAGTCCCTGTGCCGATGAATGTCGACCTGATCTAACTGTATTCCACTCATATCACAGCTGCTTAAAGACCTATACCTGGCTGGAGAATTAACAAGAGTGCCCACTGATGTTGCCACTTCCTCTGCAGCAACATTGCTAGAGGGTACTTGAGGCAACCCCATGATGGACTTGGACGACTAATACAACGTACTACTAATTTCCTAAAATCTTAAGTCAAACACTCAAACCACTACCTATTTTCAAGCATAACGTAAGAATAATTCGTAAATGAGTAAATTTATCTATTTCTGTAAAGGCCCTATATTTACAATCTTCCCTGACAGAACATAACACAAGAATACACTCGATGTCTTAACCTGTAAACACCTGTATTTCACATTATAGGCCTACCCAACCATCATGAGAACACTATAGAGTATAAACAATAGCTATCTGTCAGTAAGTCGCAATCCGATTATACTATCTGTTTTTCCCTTAAACATCGACTCAGCAAAGATTACAGAAACTAATATGGAATCCACACCACCACACCACCACTTTCAAACTCGAATAAGGAGTTGAACCTGGAATGCATTATCAACTCCAAACAATCGCTAATGAGCAGATCCTACAAAACAATCATAATCAAATAGATATCAGCTCCCACCTTGGCACCTCAGCATAGTGGTAAAAAAAGCTCTGGCAAGCCATCCTGGACTCCGCCAAATCAGCAAGTTCACATTTATTTAATTACTCTAATCAAATGTAGAAACTATAATTTCACCAAAAAACAATCCTAAGAATTACATAAAAGATAATAGAATTGATCAAACCAATCCAAGTTTTATCCCACATTCACACTAATCGAATTGATCATCAAAAATCAAATTAGTATAAATGGCTATAATAAAGCTGATATATTTACTATTTTCATTAAGAACCAACAACATAAATCCCAAGAATTCAAAAAAACTAAACTATACCAAAGTAAACAAAACCTGTATGATACACCAACAAATTACATACAGGTTCATAAAATATAAAGAAAAATATAAAAATCATAACTTCATATGCATAAAAGCTGACTCATCAAGATGTGACAAAAGGGAAAATAAAAATCCAATCTTTGATGAAAAACTCACCAATTGAGCTTCCAATCATCAAACTATGGAGCAATTCAAGAAAACAATAATGGATATTAAGCAAAATGTTTGGTTGAATAAGAGATAAGCAATAAACCAAATACAAACAATTATCTATACTTTTCTGATTATAATTATTGATTTAAAAATCCAATCTTTAATTAAGAAACTCACCAATTGAGCTACCAATCATCAAATTGAGTTGGAATATAATAAAATTCTTGCAAGAAAATGATGGGTATTAAGCAAAATTGGTTGAATAGGAGATTAGCAAGAATTCAATTATAATAAATTATCTTATAATGATTGATTCAAATATCTTATCTTTGTATATTATTGTGTGCGGTTGTTAGTCTTTGTATATGTTGGAGTGTTTATTTAGGTTAATACTGGAGAATGAGAAGAGGTAAGCTTTGCACAAACCAAAATCTATGGTCGTCATACCTTTCGAGGATCCATTTTTAGCCTGAAAGGATAGGCAACACTTTTAGCTGGAACTTGGAAGTAATAGGTTTGTAAACGAGTTGAACGCTACCGATTGAAATAAACTTGATTAGAATTTAGTTCGAAAATATTCAGATACATGATTCGATTGTGTTTGATATTTATCCGAAAGATAAAGTTCGATTCGGTCTCACAGAAAATGAAAGTAGGCATATGCTCCACTTTTTGTTATAAAATTTGATAAAATGGAATCTTAAAAGTAAATTTTTATTTTGAGAAAGATTTCTTACATTTAGGAATGGAAGAGATATTAGTTTGATAGCTTGAGTAATTAAGTCTACCATTTTACTCCATGTTTCCACATCGATGAAATGTCTTGTTCTGTTATAGGTATTAATGACATAATCTCAAAATATTTAATTACCAAATATATGTAAAATAAAACATAATTAGTATAACTTCAGTCATTAAAACATACATAATATGAGTTGACTGGCACCGAAAGTGTTACTAATCCGGTCATGTTGAGAGGTTACTTTTTGTTTGTGATGATCATTTTAATGATAAAAATGAGTCTAATACTCTAATTATAAAGAAATAGTCATCTTCATCTTAAATTTGTTATGCCATTAAATTTCCATCAACACTAACAATAATATAACGTTTGTAACATTCATAATAAATTTGTAGCAGTATTACGGAAATAAATACTACTAATAACTATTTTAGTTATGAGATTTGGATTCAAATAACTTGATTGTTAATATATCTATATCCTTATATGTTCGACTCTAAAAATGATAATTTTACTATCATCAGTATTACTCCCTCCGTCTCTGAAAGAATTCTTTAATCCATTAGTTTGTGGTCGCAGAGAAGCTACCAAAAAATTCCTTACTCCATTAGCTTGGCTAGTAGAGGACGTCTGTTCACACTTGAGAACGTCAACTTAGTTGTTTAACGCGGCAAACTACTATGTTTAATTAGTCTAATTACTCTAATAATTAGCCGCTAGTCCAATTACCAATCTGTTTTGTTTTAACAATTATGTAATAGTTGGTCTAGTACAACTTTTTTTAGCTCTAATAATTTTTCGCAAAATTATAGCCAGAAATAAACACTCTTCGACTATAATTCTATAAATTGCACTTCTTGTATTAATTATCACAAAATTGGTAATTTAGATTAAATTGATAGATATGACTATATATTACTTACAATTATTGGTTTCTGGTTCCAACTAATAACAATGGATTATTATGATATGTGTTATTCATTTAGAATGTAAAAAGATATGTGAAAAATATCTTGAGGAGAAAATATCTTCTGGAGAGAGAAAACCACTTTATTGATTTTGGAATAAACTGTACAAATGATTAGAGCAATGATTGATCTATTTATACTAAATGATTCCTCTCTCACTACTATAATAATTAGTTGCCAACTAATCAGCTCAAATAACAAACTAACTACCTAACCGTCTAACTACCTAACAAACTACTTAACTGATTGCTAATGATTGGTGCCACGTGTCAGCTGAGTTTGTTGAGGTAGTTAACACCCCCCCGCAAGCTGGAGATACAGTCGAAGAAAGTAATCCCAGCTTGGAAAGGATATGCTGATGTTGTGGAGCTGGTAAAACCTTTGTCAAAACATCAGCTATTTGATCAGAGGTAGGCAAGTGAGCTAATGTAAGAAGGCCTTCAAGAACCTTTTCTCGTGTAAAATGGCAGTCGAGATCTATGTGTTTAGTCCTCTCGTGGAAGACAGGGTTCTTGGCAATGTGAATAGCCGAGGTATTATCACAATACAAGGTCACAGGGAGCTCCAAAGAACACTGTAAATCAGCTAATAACCGAACCATCCAGGTGACTTCAGCAGCAGCCTGCGCCATGGCACGATACTCAGCTTCAGCTGAGCTTTTACTCACAGTGGACTGTTTCTTGCTCTTCCATGAGATAGGAGAATCCCCTAAAGGAAGCACATACCCAGTAACTGAAACGCCTGGTGGTTTGGGCAAGCAGCCAGTCAGAATCTGAATAAGCCTTTAAAACAAGATGATCACTGCCTTTTAGAAGGATTCCTTGAGCTGCAGACTTATGAACATACATGAGCAAATGCTGCAAGCTGCTAGATGAGAATCACAGGGAGCTTGGAGGAACTGGCTTAATGTTTGGACAGCATAACATAAGTCAGGTCTAGTGTTGGTGAGGAAATTTCAATTTGCCCACCATTGATCTGTAATATATCAGGGTCCAATAGTTCAGGTGAATCATGAGGAACCAGCTTGCAATTCAATGGCAATGGAGTCTGGTATGCTTTGTGAGTAGGTGGGAGATCTAGGACTTTACTAGCCTCTATGAGCTCTGCAGTGAACTTGCATTGAGTCATAGTGATGCCACCATGAGAATGACCTATCTCAAAACCAAGAAAGTAACTCAATGAACCCAGATCTTTGATGCTAAATTGAGCATGGAGATGTGCCTTAAGCTGTTGTATGGAGTCCAAATCTGAGCCAGTTAGGAGGACATCATCAACATAGACAGCTAGAATTACAATTCCCTTGGCAGTAGACTTGACATAAAGAGAGTAATCATTCTTGGATTGAATGAAACCTGGTGAATTAATGAATCATTGAGCTTGGCAAACCACTGTCTAGAGGCTTGTTTAAGGCCATAAGAGATTTCTTAAGTCTACAAACTGTGCCACAAGGAGCTGTAACACCCTCTGGAGGTCTCATATAAACTTCTTCAAGTAAATCACCATGTAAGAACGCATTGTTGACATCTAGCTGAAACAGGGGCCATTTCCTGAAAGCAGCCACACTGAGGATACATCTTATAGTAGGCATCTTGACTACAGGTGAGAATGTCTCATGATAGTCTATGCCATGCCTTTGTGTAAACCCCTTAGCCACCAAGCGTGCTTAAACCTTTCTATGCTCCCATCAGATTTAAGTTTAACTTGTAGACCCATTTGTTTGAAACCAGTTTCTTCCCAGGAGGCAAAGGAGTAAACTCCCATGTACCATTGGCTTCTAATGCCTCCAGTTCTTTTAGTCATAGCAACCACCCACCTTGGATCATTGACAGCTTGCTTGTATGTTGATGGCTCAGGAATATGTAAAACAGAGGCAACAAAAGAAGAAGATAGACAAAAAGGCATACAGAGTTAAAAGAATCAAGTGGGCTGAATGCTCCATAGCATACATAATCTCTGAGATACACAGGTGCAGTAGTCATTCTAGTAGATTTCCTAGTAGGTAGGACATGAGGAGAACTCCCAGTAGCAGAAATAGGACTAATGACAGGTGTGATAGACTCTAACAGGCTCTGGAGAAGAACTAGGCTGGGAGTAATGACTGAAGGAGGGCTATTTGGATATGAAGGCATCTGAGGAGGACTAGAAGTAGGTGTGTGACTCATAGGATAAAAAATAGTGTAAGGAAAATCAATGTGAGATACTGGAAGTGTAGTGTCTGTTGGTAGTTGTATAGTATGGTAGGGAAAACAGGTTTCATAGAATATGACATCCCTAGAATATGTAACAGATTTAGTAGTTAAGTCAAACAGCTTATAGGCCTTCTTGCTAAAAGGATATCCTATAAAAATACATGGATTGGCTCTAGGTGCAAACTTAGCTCTACCTGGTTTAGGAGTGCCAACAAAACATAAGCAGCCAAATGTCCTAAGGTGTGTATAGGATGGCTTTGTCTGGAATAGAACTTGATAGGGTGAAATATGACCTAAGGATGGTAATGGAGACCTGTTTATGAGATAGGTACTGGTTAGAAGACAATCCCCCCCAGAACTCTATAGGCAAATTTGACTGATATAGTAAGGATCTGGCCATCTCTAGCAGATGTCTATGTTTTCTCTCCACAACTCCATTTGTTGTGGAGTGTGAGAGCAACTGGTTTGATGTGTGATGCCATGAGCAAGATAGAATTCCTGAGCTTGTTTTCCTGTGAACTCTAAGGCATTATCTGACCTAATGGTCTTGATGTGAGCATTGAAATGAGTAGAAACATAGGTGACAAAAGCTTGCAAAATGGGAAAGGCATTACTCTTAGCTGCTAACATGTGAGTCCATGTCAACCTAGAATGATCATCTACTATGGTTAGGAAGTATCTATGGCCATTGTAGGTAGGTTCTCTATATGGTCCCCAAGTGTCTATGTGGATGAGATCAAAAGGAGACACAGAATGAGTGTAGCTAGAAGGGAAAGATTGCCTATGCTGCTTGGCTTTAGGACAGATTTGGCAGATGTAGCCTAAATGTTTAAAAGAAGCACTAGATGTATCTAACACATGTGTGATCTGTTCAAGGGGCAAGTGTCCTAATCTACAATGCCATAACAAAGAATCAGCATGAGAAAGACTTTTGTGAATAGTATTGCAGGCAACATCAGAATGTACATGAGTATTTACAATGCCATTATTGAAAGGAAAAACAGACTTGTTATGAGAAGAACAACTAGAAATTTGACTACTAGAGACTAAAGCCTGTGTGTCTGGGAGAGTGGTAGCATCCAGCAAGTATAGCCCCTTGGCCCTCTTACCAAGCACTAAAGGAGCCTTCAGAGAAGGGTCCTGTAACATACAAGAGTCATATGTGAATGAAACAGAAAAGTGCAGATCAGTTGTTAATCTACTAATGCTGAGCAGATTATAATGAAAGGTTGGGATATGTAACACATTATGTAGAGTAATATGAGGAGCCAACTGAACTGTACCAATATTAGAGATCAGAATTTTAGAGCCATCAGGTATAGTTATGAACATAGGGCTAGGCAAGGATTTATAAGATGTAAACAAAGACAAATGAGGAGTGATATGGTCAGAAGCACCACTGTCAATTATCCACTGATGTGTGTTTGATTTGGCTAAATTACCTTTGGAAATATCAGCCATAAGAGCATGAGGAGTGCCACCAGTGACCTCTGAGATTGAAGACTGGCTGACCATGGCTACAAGTTTGTCAAACTGTTCATCTGTGAAGCTTTTCTCTTCAGTAGCAGCTGCAACTCTTTTAGGTGCTTGAGTGTGAGGAAAGCCATGAAGTTTAAAACACCTTTGAATGGAGTGACCAGCTACTTTACAGTGATCACAAAAATAGGCAGGCTTAGATTTGTTTCCTTGAAAACCCCTGCCAGCAGCTGGATATCCTCCAGTAACCCCCCTTCCTCGACCATAAGCAGGTTTATGCACATACATAGCAGAAGCATCTTGCACCAACACAGCTGGGTTATAGATCTCCCTCTGTTTCTCCTCTTGCAACAGGATTTGGAGAACATCACTAATAGGAGGTAAAGGCCTAAACAATAGGATGTTGCTCCTAACAGCATTATATGAATCATTTAATCCCATGAGAAGCTGCATAATCTGCTGATTATTGATGATTTTGTGCATAATGTGAACAGAATCATCCACAGTGGCAAGCATAATCACATATTCATCCCATAGTTTTTGCAAAGCAGTGAAATAGGCAGAAATTGACCTATTTCCTTGAGAAATCATTGCAAGCTCTCTCTGAATTTGATAAATGCGAGCATTACTAGACTGAGAGTACCTGACTTGCAACTGAGCCCAGATCTTAGCAGCAGTGTCCAGATAAATGACACTTTCAGCAATGTCCTTTTCAACAGAGTGAAGAAGCCAGGAGGTAACCATTCCATTGCAGCGGTCCCACTGTGCAGCAGCTGAAGGATCCAGTGGTCGAGGAATAACACCAGTAACAAATCCTAGCTTATTTTTAGCTAGAAGAGAGATCTCCACCGATCGACGCCAGTGATAGTAATTGTGCGCATTCAGGAGGCGCGTGGACAACACATAGTTCGGATGATCGGAATGATGCAACTGAAAGGGATCAGTATTGATGAAATCAGAACCTGAGATCAGAGAGTTAGTCATCGGTGAAGCAGGATTATCCTGATTTGGAGTAGGATTGAACAAAGGAGGGGGATTATTTTGAGGAATCGAATTGAAATCAAACTCAGTCGCAGCCGGATAAGGCGGAGGAGGATCGGAAACAGTCGTCGGCGGAGGTAACACCGGAGTGTCGCCATCGCCGAAGACCTGAGCATCTGATACCATGTTATTCATTTAGAATGTAAAAAGATATGTGAAAAATATCTTGAGGAGAAAATATCTTCTGGAGAGAGAAAACCACTTTATTGATTTTGGAATAAACTGTACAAATGATTAGAGCAATGATTGATCTATTTATACTAAATGATTCCTCTCTCACTACTATAATAATTAGTTGCCAACTAATCAGCTCAAATAACAAACTAACTACCTAACCGTCTAACTACCTAACAAACTACTTAACTGATTGCTAATGATTGGTGCCACGTGTCAGCTGAGTTTGTTGAGGTAGTTAACAATATGTCGACTAGAATAGAATGGGGCTGTGAGTGAACGTAAAATATTCGATTCGGTTCGTATAATTCGGCTCGAAAACGTTCGACTAGTGGCTCGGTGTGCATATGCAAACGTATATGCAAACGTTTAAAATGGATGTTCGACAGATCGGATCGAACGGTGCGAAATAGTTCGGTCCGACCTGTCAACATATTAGACTCCAATACTCCATTGATATAATATACGGAGTATTATATATATTTCATAAACATAGTCCATTAGTTAGTCTAACCTAACTTATTAAATCATAAAAATCACTTACACTTCATATCTCTTGATTTCCTACTCATTTACTCATGAGTTATCTCGTTCTCATCCTCCCAAATATCTGATCGCATCGAAGATTTTTTCCAACCAAACCGAACATGTTTGCACAGTTCGCATATAGTTCGATCCGGTCCGCAATAAGTTCGCATATTGGTGACCGAGCCGAACGTAAGGTTGGGTGCGATTCGCAAATAGTTCAGTTCGCTTCGACCCCTTGCGAACCAAACTCAAACGAAGCAACGTTCGGTATAGTTCGGTTCATTTACAGCCCTAGAATAGAACATGGAATACTTTCCAGGTTGTTGACAATCTCTTTAGGCTAGATTGAATAATCTAAAAACAGTCTTAAACTAGTAAAGCAACATTTGACATGTATTATAGTTCCTCCGTCTCTAAACGATTGTCACATTTTGACTTTTGGTTGTCAACAAAACACAATTAAAAATATAAATATCTATTATTCTACATGCGAAAAAATTATAAAAAGTTAATATTTCAAAAATATATATTGAGACGAATCTAACAAGGTCCCACAAGACTATATTATTTGTTATCGTTTAATGGGAATTCATGATCAAATTTTGTAATATTTGACTAACAAAAGTCAAAATGTGAGGAACGAACAGAGTATAAATTATCAAAGTGTTGTACTGTTCTTTGGTGACATATCATTCAAAAACCAGTCTCATAATCAAATTGTTACTCTTATATTACATGACTTCATTGATGAGATCATATGATGTGGTAACGAAAATTGATACAATGTCCTCATAACAAAACTCAACTCGTTCACGTGGTAATATGCAACGACCATAGTAGTGTACTTTTGCTGGAGTAAAGTCAACGATTAATGATTTATTATTATTTTAATTAATGCAAAGATATTCTTATTAACATATATTACCAAATTCTAGCTATATGCGCTTGATGATAATCATCATTATTAAGAGCGAAAATGCATTTAAATTCAAATGGCATTGTAAGTAACGAAATTTAGAAGGAAATAATTCATAGAGTTTATATTACAAAAATTTGTTCATAGTATATAGCCACAATTGATTAGATTAGGAATAAAATATCATTCATAATCAAATTTATATTTCGATAATCAATGACCAGGATAATTTTATTTTAGAAAATATGATTACATAATACAGATAACGAATATAAATGCTTTAAGAAAGTAAGTGCTCCAAAGATAGTATACAATAGTAATATATATTTCATAATTAGACGAATCCTCTTATTAAGTGCTCCAAAGATAGTATAAACTTAGAATCACAAACGTGATATGACCAACTTTTGAAGGTAATCAAGTTGGTCGGACATGTCAGTTTATAATTACAGGTCATGAATTCAATTTTTTTACTAATATTTTATTGATCGAGCATAACACACGTGACTTAGCGAGTGTGGTGTTTGTAGGCTATTTTGCCTCATATATCACCGCACTTTTAAACATCTCATCTTGTTAATTTAGTAAACCATCAATTGTAATTAAACATTTCCACCACAGTTTCCCAATTGGCCCTATAAATTGCTCACTCAAACAGCCGAATGTAAATCACTCATCATCATTTTATTTTCATTTCATTTCAAAATCATTTCTTCTTCCAAACTCTCCACACAAAACATATGGCTACCAAGACTCAAGTGGCTAAACGCCTAGAACCATGGCATGAACTCACCGGCAAAGTAGTGATGGTCACCGGCGCCTCGGCTGGTCTAGGACGAGGCTTCTGTCTCGACTTAGCCAGAGCCGGATGTTTGGTTATCGCGGCCGCTAGACGAGTTGATAAACTCAAATCGTTATGCGACGAGATAAACACACCGGCTCTAGCTGAGTCGAGCAACAACTCACCTAGAGCGGTTGCGGTTGCGCTAGATATTAGCGCAACCGGGAAGGTAATGGAAGAAGCTGTTAAGAAGGCGTGGGAGGCTTTTGGCCGTATCGATGCTCTCGTTAACAATGCTAGCGTTAGAGGTAATAATTGCTAATTTCTGTTTCTTTTTTGGCGTTTACTATTTTTGTATTTATTTATTGTATTTTAGTATTTACATATATAGGATGTTTGACTAATTTTTACGTACTTGGACTTTTATTTTGTAACATCAACATTATACTCCCGTACACCTTTTAATGGAACGTTTTTAGTTTTGGCATTATATGATTAATTATTGAAATAACTACATTTACAAGAGTAATCATTTTCACCTTTCTTCATGTATTCTAATTATTTTATATAGAATTGTGAAAATGTATTAGTGATCAAGTTGGTCTGAGTAAGTGGAATTGTAATCGTAAAAATCATGAGTTCGATTTTATCTACCAAAATTTTCTTGATCGAGCTTGCTACACATGATTTGCCTAACGTAGTTTACTAGCACACACCGGTCATGTTACAAAAAATTGAATAGTGAATAATGGCTCTGATACCATGTAGAAATATAGAGGAAGATATATTACTGATAATAATTGTTTACATTATAGAGATTCATATATATTTATAGGCAAACATTAAACGGAACTCTAACACTACGGGCTTATGGTTAGGTGTACTTGCCCATTAGCCTAACAGAATGAGATTATGGTAGTGTACCCCTAAATATGAATCCATGAATTAGGCACGTTCTACAAAAATAAATTCTTATTGCTTTTGTTATTTTTGGCATATATATACTCCTTGATTTGTCATGTGAGAAAAAGAAAATTAAATATACATTAATTTGTGGAAACATAAGGGTTGTTGAGATTCCTTCATTATAAAATACTCGTATAACAACTTAGAAATTCAGCCAGTTGACCAAGTTGACCTTCTTGGAAAAGACCGAGAGAGAGGGGGGGGGAGGGGGGGGGGGACTTTCACCAAACTTTCTTGTTTTCTTTCATGTTTTGTTATTAATATATTATGTGTACTCTGAAATGAGATAAAAATAATTAACTGAATCTAATTTTAGTATAGTTGTAGAACTAACTATGAGAAGTGTTTACCATGTTCTATAGGCAGAGTATATACTCCACTAAATTTGACAGAGGAAGAATTTGATGAAGCATATAAGACCAACCTGAGAGGAACATGGCTGGTTACCAAGTATGTAAGCCTCCTCATGCGTGATTCGAGGCGCGGGGGTTCTGTTATCAACATCGCCTCCATTGCTGGTCTTAATCGCGGGGAGCTACCAGGCGCGCTCGCTTATTCTGCTACAAAAGCTGGTGTGAATAGTATGACTAAGGTGACACTTGACCATGACTAATAAATAAGTATATATGTTAATGATCAAAAGCATGAAAATAATGTTTTTTTCATGTCATCAACAGATGATGGCTTTGGAGCTAGGAGAGTACAAAATCAGGGTGAACTCAATATCTCCGGGGCTTTTCAAATCTGAAATAACAAAAGAACTCATGGAAAGGGATTTTCTTGATACTGTTGCCAAGAAGACGGCGCCTATGCGACAATATGGCACATCAGACCCTGCACTGACATCAGTGGTTCGGTACCTGATCCACGACTCTTCTGAGTATATATCAGGCAATGTTTACATTGTCGATGCTGGAGCAACCTTACCGGGATTTCCAATTTGGTCGTCCCTTTGATCACTGAAGCTGGTTTTCTATCAGCATTGAAGCTAAGTGGCTACACTGTCACTAGAACTTTAACAGTTAGACAGAAACACATAGAAAAAGGATCAAGCTACACTTAGGAACATGAATTCTTGATTTATCCGATTGCTTTATCGCTTGATAATGATTATTATGTTAGATTGTAATGGACAAAACATGATACATGATTTTTTCGCCTCGTGATTCTTTTTAATTAGAAGAAAAGCATAGAGGAACATTTTATGTTGTGATTGTGTTTTTATGATGTGGGTTAATCTATACCCCAAATAGAAATGACTTCTAAAATGAGTGATATAGACTTCATATTATCATATAGAGAGGGTCCCAACTTCATCATACTTTGGAATCTAACAAATTCTAACTCAAACACCAATTAAATATAAATCACTCCTCACAGTTTCCTCTTATCTCAAGTTATTATCTTATTCATAACCTCATACAACACATATGGCTACCAAGACTCAAGTGGCTAAACACCTCGAGCCATGGCATGAACTCACCGGGAAAGTTGTGATGGTCACTGGGGCCTCGTCTGGTCTAGGACGAGGCTTTTGTCTCGACTTAGCCAGAGCCGGATGTTTGGTCATTGCAGCCGCTAGACGAATTGACAAGCTCAAATCGTTATGTGACGAGATAAACACACCGGCTCTGGCCGAGTCGAGCAACAACTCACCTAGAGCCGTTGCAGTTGCGCTGGACATTAGCGCAACCGGGAAAGTCATCGAAGAAGCTGTTAATAAAGCTTGGGCAACTTTTGGTCGCATTGATGCTCTTCTTAACAATGCTGGCATTAGAGGTTCGTAACATTTTCTTCGTTCAACTCGTATCTCAAAAATATATATAGAAAGTTCCAATTCTATGTATATGTTTGTGGGTGGCTATCATTATTATCATGGGAATTCTGATCTTAGATTTTGGTTTCTGAACTCGGCAATGTAATAATAAGTATACTTATATTGATCATTTCTTATAGGCAGAGTGTATACTCCACTAGATTTGACAGAGGAGGAATTTGATGAAACATATAAGACCAACCTGAGAGGAACATGGCAGGTTACCAAGTATGTAAGCATCCTCATGCGTGGTTCTAACCGTGGGGGTTCTGTTATCAACATCGCCTCCATTGCTGGCCTTCATCGCGGGGACCTACCAGGATCGCTCGCCTATTCTGCTACCAAAGCTGGCGTGATAGCCATCTCTAAGGTAACACAAACTTTGTTAGCCACATTAGATGTCATTTTCTTGTGTTTTGCCTATAATGCAGACTTCAAGAATAAAATTGTCATAAGATCGCGCTTTTTTTACAATCTTTCGGGTGTGATATTACAGACCATGCTTCTTCCTGAGAAATGATTTATCTTCCATGTTATACATGTTTATGAAAATCCTATTTGTAGTGATCAAAATCATAAAAAATGATGATTTTCTTTCCTGTTTTTTTCGTGTTGTGAGCAGTTGATGGCTTTGGAGCTAGGAGAGTACAAAATCAGGGTGAACTCAATATGTCCTGGGATTTTCGAGTCTGAGATAACAGCAGGCCTCATGAAAAGGGATTTTATTCATACTGTTGCCAAGAAGACGGCGCCTATGGGAACATATGGCACATTAGACCCTGCATTGACATCACTCGTTCGATACTTGATCCACGACTCCTCTAGGTATATCAGGCAATATTTATATCGTCGATGCTGGAGCAACGTTACCAGGATATCCTATTTGGTCGTCCCTTTGATATTGAAGGTGGTCTTTCTATCAGCATTGCCAACTAATAGGCTGTCAGATTTATAGACTTGATATGTTAGCAGAAACTCGGGGGAAGAGTGAAACTACATTTAGGAACATCTTTTCTATATTTTATCCAACTAATTTATCAATGGCTATCAACAAATATTGAGCATTATTCTCTATTAATATCATATTCGCTTGAATACTGCATCAAGTTTAGGATCCGAACTAGAGACCTTTTAGAAACGCTTTCGCCAGGTACCGCTAGACATGACTTTGGTCCCACCCCACTTCAACTATATTCACCTACCAGTGGTGGAGCTATACACGTTCACACATGTTCAATCGAACAATCATTTTCTTGGGAAAAATGAAAAATTATGTATGTTTAAAGAAAAATTACATATATTTGAATATGTTTCTAAGTGTTTTAACACCCACATTTGTAAACAAAGCCGAATGCAGTTCCTCCAATGTATAAAGTCTGATATCTCAATTATTATAAATCACCCCTTCGATTAACATTTGTTGCCTTCTTCGGCTTCCATCAAACGTAATTTTGCATCCTAAAAAGTTTTGATATTTTCTTTTTTGTAATTAAACATATCCATTAAACGCAATTTGCATCTTAAAAGAGTCTGATATCTCACAACTATTTTTTCTCTTCTCTTCTAAATAACCATATAACAAGAGAATTTTCAAGAAACCAATATTTAGCTACTATTAAATCAATGAAAGGTCGAGCAATTAATAACCATTTTGATCTAGTAAGGAAGACAAGAACACATGATGGAATTCAAATTAATTGTCTTCTTTCTTCTTGTTGGATTGGCCTACTCATCCCCCACAATAATGACAAGTACTTACTCAATAATTGAAACCTCTTATTGCTACATTTATTTTCCATTTATATATGTTCTCTTTATAATAATATTTGTTGTCTTCATAAATCTTGTAATCCTTAATTTTTATGTTGTTTCAAATGCTTGCATGCAAATATATATATCTTTTGGAGATGTTTGCATAATTAAAGTCATAAAAATGCAATTTCACAATACTAGGTTATATCATCATTTAATTTTATTAAAAAAACGAGATTAATAAAAGGGATCAAATCTTCATTAATATTTCCATAGCCTTATGTAAAATTGGGGTATAATAAAATTACTCTAAACTTTTTGTATATTACTAGTAAATTTGTGGATTTTCAAGAACTGATCAAATGCATTATCTGCATCTTCTTGATTTTCTAATGTAGATAAGGAAAGGAGAGAAAATGGTGATAATGTTTTTGGAATGGGCAATGCAGGGCGTACACTTCTGCAACAGAAAGCCAGTTAAGAATCATTCTAACTCGAACCCCTGACATTTCGATCAGATGTGGAACGTCTTATAAATACGTTGCACTTCTTCAATTCGTCTCTCATTCGTGCATTTATGGGGTTGTTTATACTATGTTGTACATTAAAACAGGTTGTTCAATAAATTTCGAGCAACAAAATTACACCATCATCACAAGCCAATGTAAAGGACCAAATTACAACAAAACAAGCTGTTGTGAAGGCTTCAAGCAGTTTGCTTGTCCATTTGCAGAGCAAATCAATGATATGAAAACCACTTGTGCAGACTCATTGTTTAGCTATATTAATCTGTATGGAAAATACCCGCCCGGGTTATTCGCGAATATGTGCTCTGGGAAAGAAGGGGTTGATTGTGAAGGAGTTGATGCCCCAAAACCTCTATTAAGTGAAGGCTTGAAGAACACTCCAAGTTTTATGGTGATTGCAGCCTGTTCAATCATATCCTTATCAAGAACGATGTTGTACCTAAATCGACCGTAGGCTCGCCAGGTATTATATGTTCTGCAGCAACGGAATCAGGATGAAAACGGGAGAAATTTGTATTTCAATCTAGGAGTGGAGGTTAATTTCTAATCTTAGGAAGTAATGTTACAATGAGTAATTTCGAATTATCTTGGGCAATGTAGTGTAGACAATATATCATTCACTGGTCAATAAAAACAACAAACTGTATGATATATGTAACTGTAGATACATAATTTAGTGGTAAGTGGTAATATAGTTGAGATAAAGATACTTCGATGTTGTAAGTTCAAATTCATATGGTGCAGAGAAAATACTTTGATGAAATATTACAAGGATTGGTTCTCGTTTTATGTTTCGTTGGCCCTCTCCCTTATGCTACTAATAGGACACATCTTTTCATTTACAATTAGTATATAAAATAAAGAATGATTTTTTTTTATCACAAAAACAACTTGGATGATGTGTACCTTTATGTAGAATAGCAATAATTAGACAGACAAATATGAAAATCTTAGCTTTTTTTTGGGCGCATGATTGTCGGAGTCGACATTACAAGAGACCACTTTATTAATTATTTGCTTATTGTATGGTCTGTATGGTATCATGATCCAATTGTTGAGCTGGTCACCTCCCCTTTTTCATATATCAAGCTATCTTTGGCATTTAACATGGGAGGTATGAGTCTGTTCCCACTATTGGTAGATAAGATAGTGGAGAAAATCTTTTATTCCCAATGCGATTTTTAATATACACAATCATATATATAATAGGATTATAGGTGTAAAATTTTGTGCTGGAGTGATAAACAGACGGTTCAAATCTTAAGTACATTTCATAATTTAATTCTTTGTGAAAATTCAGGGTAGGGTGTGACTAAGCGTTTGCGATAAAGATATTATTTTCTTTTTAAAATGAAAGATAGGGAGACACATATATAGATGATAAAAAGTAGGCAAAATTATTGATAATTTGATATGATAGACATGGGGTAATTGGTCCCTAATAATTGTAGTCAAAATGAACAAATATCAATTTGTATCAAGGCAAAGCATATTCTCACTAGACTATTCTCCACCTACAAATGCACAAACATAAAGATAGAAAAAAGATCATGCTCATCATCTACTACTAGAAAAGAAAGGTGGCAAATTGAAGAATATGAATAGCATTACAAAACTGAATTGTAATTTATACAAACAAACATTAATTAGGATCCACAAATAGTTGGTGCCACATTTCAACTTAGACAACAATTAAAATATGTTGGTGGACCAATAATATTGTTTAAGTTGACTTATGAGTCATGCTACCATACATATGTTATTTTATCTCTAGCTTATATTTAAAGTCTAATCGCAATAAATATGTACGTTTACAATATATTTTTTAATACCTTATTATCATGTTTGGCAATGTTTCAGTCTATTACTCATTCTATTAATATGTTGTTCTACACAATTCCCTCATGCTTCGAACAAATACATTATTCGGATAAACGAGTGCTCGATTAGGTAAATAATGAACACCATGGATTATCAAATAATTAATACACTTGCCTTCCATTCAAAGAATGGCAATACCATCCACGGTATTAGGTAAGTAGACTGGTTTTCTTTTTTCTACAAAAAAACAAAATTAATGCTAAATAAAGAGGTCATCTTTGTTGGGCGTTGATAATTATTATCAACTTTTAAGAACGTGAAGCATTGCATCACCACACCTATTTTACCTTTAAATATTTCTATTTGAATAATTGACCACCAAATACAGTAATTTAAAATCGACTTATTTTAAACATATTTTGAGAGTTCTTGCAAATGAGACCCATGTGTTATTCATTATTGTTGACAAATGATGAAGAACAATCAATATTATACTGCTAAACATATGTACTTGTTAAATTAGTGGGTGAATAGTCCATAATTTCGATTCGTGTAGTTATTGAATTAGGATTAGATTTAGTATTACCTATAAATATAAGTAATATCTAATATATTCCACAATATTTATTTTCAACAGAATATCTCTCTTTATATATTAACAATAATGGGTGATATATATTTGCTTGGGGTGTAATGAAACTATAATTATATAACTTCATGCACGCTTTGCCACAAAAAATCACATTCTTTATATTTTATTCTTATCTTTAATTAATTGTATAAAACATGAAGCACAATAAATAATATAATTATTATTAGTAGTAGGTAGAGATTCAACGCCGTAAAGTTATTATAAATTTCAGGCTTTCATTCGTTACATTACATCAGTTCAAAATTTACTATTCACTATGCATTCAACGAATAACGTAATTTTATCATAATGAACAAAGTGGTTTACGTATGATGTTTATACAAGAAAGTCAGGAAGATTTAAGATAAACGAAACAAAAGTGGAATCTTGTTTGCGTAACCATTTTACAATTGATTGAGATTTTCTAATCGGAAAAATGAAAGATGATGATGATCACATAATCACATACACAAAACATAGTTCAAAGCTTTAATTTCAATGACATTCAAATATAATGTAAAACTTCATTCATCGATCATCATACATAAATAAAAAAGTATATATATTAAAGTAAATTGGAAAAATAAGAAATGATGATCGGATCATATTTAGTGATGATGACACTTTCTTGCTTGATGTCATCATCACTAGGTAAAAAATTAGCCTAATAATCTCCAAATTTAATCCCAATTACGAGATAATTAATTATCTATGAGCCGTAACTAATGTCTCAATGAACCTTAATCCATCAAACCTTGGCGCAAACTTGTCCGAAGAGGAACTTTGGTCTTCCTGCATTGAATTTCCCTTGTTTTTGCTACAACCATTTTCCTACAAGTAAAAACAATTTTAACCGATTAGGACAAGTTTATTTCCAGGAAAAAATCCATCACGGACACACTCGAATGTGCGAATTAATGCACACAACTTGTATTGAACATTTTACCAAACACACGTAAATGCTCAGTTACATTCAAGACTTTTTTATTGACTAAAAAACATCAAACACGTGATTTGGGTGTATGTACAAGTCGTGCTTCGAAAATATATGCACCTTACGTATTGTAAGAAAATCAAGAAGAGCTACATAATAACTTTTGAGAACTTAATTAAATTCTTACTTTGTGAGTGATGAAGTGAAACTTGGAGCAAGAAGAAGGGGAAGTGGAGACGGCGGTGGCAGAAGCTGCGGCCATGGAGGCAGCTACTAGGGCTGATCTTTTCATGGTAATAGGAGGAGATGGGTGGGGGTGGGGGTTGGGGGAGGGGGGATTTGTTGAGCAGAGGCAGAGTAGAGAGGAAGTTGGAGGACTATAATATATACATGGGCAGGGGGCAAGTATGTCCCATTGCAATATTGCATGGTGGAACATGGAATTATTGACCTTCTATTTTTTCATTTTTAAATTAGTTTATCATATTTAGGCAAGGTGCCTCTCAAATATATTTTTATATCTCGGACATAGTTTAGTTGGTAAAGAGTTTAAGTGTTGTAATGACAGTCTAGTCTCTTTGTCCATCAGGGTGAACTCAATATATCCTGCGATTTTCGAATCTGAGATAACAGCAGGCCTCATGAAAAGGGATTTTCGTCCCTTTGATATTGAAGGTGGTTTTTCTATCAGGATTGCAAACTAATAGGCTGTCAGATTTACAAACTTGATATATTAGCAGAGACTCAGGGGAAGAATGAAACTACATTTAGGAATATGTTGTCTATATTTATCCAACTGATTTATCAATGGCGATCAACAAATATTGAGCATATACTCTCTATTTGGCTTGAATATTGCATCAAATCCGCATAACCACTGAAACCATTAAGAGTGGTTGTTGAAACCCACAACGTGTGAGAGCAAAAACCCGCTAAAGGGGATAAAAACCTGTAAAACAACGATAATGCTTTAAGAGGATCCGAACTAGAGACCTTTTAGAAACGCTTTAACAGGGAGCGCTAAACTAAATGACTTTGGTCCCACCCTTTAGCCACAATATTTTAAAACATTCACCTGAATTCACATTAACTAGGTTCACCTATTAGTGGTGGAGCTAAACACGTTCACGCATGTTCAATCGAACAATCATTTTCTAATGAGAAGTTATATATGTTTTTTAGAAAATACGTATATTTGAATATGTTCGAGTGTTTTAACACCAACATCAAAATTATGCCCATCTCGATTACCCACTCTAAAACACCTAGACCGACTAAATTCACCACATCCAAAGAGATCATATCTTACGTTCAACCTTTGCACTCCTTTTTAGCAGACCAAACGGAGCCTTAGAGTTTTCTTCGGATAAAATTGGCACGTCCTACTATTTTACATTTTCACACATATGACCCATAGTTTTTCCCAACATCCACAACACACCCCTAATGATTTTGCATATATTTCATCCAACAAACAATTGGGTCAAAATCACAAAATCATAAAACTCAATTCTAGCTTAATCCACAATAATCTTGTTCTATTAACTCAAAATTCAATTAAATGTTAGCATTGAAAACAGTAAGAAATATCTCAAAGTTGCACCACACAAGAATTCTTGTAAATCATTGTTATAGTACACAACATGGTCTAAATAACACACCCAAAATGATCAATCACAAGGTAATTACTTCTCTATATCCCAAAAAGATTGTCTAGTTTTGGTTTTGATGGTTAAATTTTTAATTTTTAACTGAAATTTTTATGTGGGTTTCAAAAGATTGTATTTTTTAACCTGTTGGACTATAAATTTAACTCTTGTATATATTGTATAATATTTTTGGTGAAATTATATGAAAAGATAGTATTGTACTATTGATTTCTTATATTTTTGTATATGCTATATGATATTTGGTGAAATTATATCAAAAGATTGCATTTTCAACCTGTTTTAGTAACATGGTAATTTTGATTCAATTGAAAACTTATAATGTAGCAAAGTTTGTTAAATTCGACAATTGAGAATCAAAAGTGACAATCTTCTTGGGATGGAGGGAGCATTTTATCGATAAATATAGTTCAACTAATTGGTGGTTATGATTTTTGTTCATTTGTTGTTAGTTTTCTTGATATTTTGTCTATGGCAGTTATTGGGACCACTACCAGATTATGTGAAGATAGTGGAGGTTGGGCCAAGAGATGGACTTCAGAATGAGAAGCAAATTGTGCCCACTTCTGTTAAGGTTGAGTTGATAAAGATGCTTGTTTCATCAGGATTGCCTGTTGTCGAAGCTACAAGCTTTGTTTCTCCCAAATGGGTTCCTCAGGTATATGATCATGCACTTTCTTGAGCAACATCATATATTAGCCGAGTATTTTGTGTTTGCCACTCTATGTTTTTGCTGAAATATGAATGGCTTATAGGTTGTTGGTTTAAGAACAGTTTCTTATATTACACCATATTTATTCGAAGGTTTTTGTTTGAGTGGAGTGGAAGATTTACATTCTGAACTTAAGATTTTGAGGGCATTTGTGGTGTACTTAATCGGATGTCTGGTCAAGGATTGTTATAGTATATATTTATTGTCGAAAGCAGCTTACGACATATTATGAGAATACTTGTTTTTCCTCTTCCTTTATTGGCTGATAAGTCTCCACCCAGTAATCACTAAATGAATGTTGTTTATGTCACTCTGGTCGTGGATATATATAATCATAATTGTTACTTTAGTGGAGTATTGTTAATCATGCAATGATTGTTGTATCAATCATCCGGTATTACAGTTATGTTTCACATGAAAGATGGATATTAAAAGTTTCTGATGGTCCTTTTATTTCTTGAATCCGAGGGAACAGTTCATTTTTTTGTCTGAAATTTTAATTCTGTCTGGATCATAGTGCAGCTGGGAGATGCCAAGGATGTAATAAAGGCCATCAGGAGTTTTGCAGGCGTTCGACTTCCTGTTTTGACACCCAATCTCAAAGTAAGATGATTTGGTTTCCCTAAAAATGGAAGTACTTTAAGATGAAGATTGTGAACCTAGACTATATCAAATTTATTACATTCGTTTTGTGCAGGGTTTTGAGGCAGCCATTGAAGCAGGAGCAAAGGAAGTGGCAATATTCGCTGCAGCTTCTGAGTCATTCTCTAAGTCCAACATCAATTGTAGCATTGAAGAAAGCCTTGCTCGGTACCGTGATGTTACTATTGCTGCAAGAAATAGGTCCATTCCAGTTCGTGGGTATGCTTGTTTCTTTACGACGATTTTCCTCCTCATGTAACTCATTAGAATTCAAAGGAAAAGGGATAAATGTGCTGTTATCATTTGCATCAGGTATATATCGTGTGTAGTGGGTTGTCCCGTTGAAGGATCAGTCCCTCCCTCAAAAGTAGCTTATGTGGCTAAAGAACTTGTAAACATGGGTTGCTTTGAGATTTCTCTTGGTGATACGATTGGGGTTGGCACTCCTGGTACTGCAAGTTTTCCACCCTACTTGTATCACCTATGACTACATATGCTTCCCAAATATCTGCCTATGGCTGATTGATGTCTTCTCATGGCACTTCTAACTCAAAATTTACTTCAAGGAGTAATTGAAGTATTTATGAGTATAACGAATTTGTGCAACTTTAAAATATTTTCATCGTTGAAGATTCAGGGAGTGAAGTTTCCATGTACTCGGGAGTCAAAGATTTTATATTTTCTGGCTCTTCAATATGGTGGAGCCCCCCCCCCCCTCCACACACACACACTTAGGTGGAGCCTTGTTTCCTCTTCCACCTGAAATTCCATGGTTTTTTTTGTGTAAGAGACGTACAGCATTAGTGCTCTTGATTGCATGCTGGACAGTCATGGGACCATTAAAGATGTCATATTTGTTTTTTGTTTACTTACAAAAGCTTACAATTTTTTTCATTCATTTATACCAGGTACAGTCATTCCAATGCTTGAAGCAGTTATGGATGTCGTCCCCTTGCCAAAGCTTGCAGTGCATTTTCATGACACATACGGGCAAGCTCTTTCAAATATTCTTGTGTCTCTGCAAGTAAGTGATACCTTACGCTAAGTTACTGCCAACAAGATGTTAGCATTACTTGGAATTTATTGCTCAGCCTCCTATAACTTTTGCAATTCTTAGGATGATTACATATGAATCACCCATTACATCTCTCTTGTATATGTGCCGATGCCTTTTTATTACCTGCCTGATTTTATGTATTTGTACTCAACAGATGGGAATCGGAATTATAGATTCATCTGTCTCAGGTCTTGGAGGGTGTCCATATGCAAAAGGTGCATCAGGTAATGTGGCAACCGAGGATGTGGTCTACATGCTCAATGGCATAGGAGTGAAGACCAATGTAGATATTGGAAAGCTCGTTTTGGCTGGGGACTACATCTCTAAGCATTTAGGTCGATCTCCTGGCTCTAAGGCCGCAGTCGCCCTAAGCAGACGATTGACCTCCAAACTGTAATCCTTTATTCAGACTCAAGATACAACTAAGAACATCGAAAGTGTCCACATATTATTTGCTTTTGCATGAAGCGCGGGCATCTCCTTGAAGTGGGAAAACGTTACCTTAAAAAGACGTCACAGTCCATATGTGTAGATAATAGTATGTATTTTGTTGAATAAGAACCCTTTTGGTGATAATTACATTCATAATCCTTTCTGTTAAGTAACATCCATGATTGGTAAGTATGTATAGTTGACCATTTGCAACTTGAAGTTATCTCCAGATGATTTGAGCTATGACAATGACTAATGATACATAACTTTGTTGGTTAAGGTCCTATCGATAAGAGCTCACTATGTTAAGATTCACTTAATGCAATAACAGTTATTGATGATATTTTAAGTGATAACAATCATGAGTTTGTATACATGCAATTTATATATTAGAACAGTTTTTCTAGAATGTGTCGTGAGAGCACAAGTTAAGATGCTAACAAAGGAAGATATTTGACGGAAGATAACTAGATGCTCGTCCCCTTGTTATAAAATATATTTTAAATTTAGACTAATTTATCAGCTACTCACAAATAGTTAATGAGTAGTAATGCATAAAAAAGTAAAAGACTTCTTTGAAGGATCTTAAGACCAGTGCAAGCTTTTCATGGCAAATGAAGTGGATGATGTTCTGTTCTATAATTCTTAGATACAATGGTGTAGATTAAATTGATTTATTGCCTATCTATGTGGTTTATATGTCGGGAACTAGTAGATATTGTTTGCACTTGACTCTCTCGTCAATACAGACACGTTCTTTCTTTTATCGTCAAAGGACGAGCGTTCAAACTATCCATTATTTACCCAACTAAGATTGCTATCTGCTAGGAATCTAGAGAAATGGGGGGCAATGCACTACACAGGAAAAGGCTCATACAACATTCTTTTTGCTTTTACTTATGCAACAGCTCGGCTATAGTTATTTCCACGGCACCAACGAATGAAAGGATTTTTTTAATGGGTTCGGTATCATAAACGAACGTTAGTAATGGAAATAAAATTCACTCTCACTATTGACATTAAGCTTTAAGCTACTAAGTGAAATTTAGTTGAAATTTTCATAACACAGAATCTCACATGTAATTATATATCTAGCTCCATACATACACAAATGTAACTATATTTTCTCAATGTAAGAAATATATGTTGATGAACAAGAATATCAGCATCTCTAAAGATCTACGAAAGGAAGAAACATAACATGGTTTCGAGTAGTATATTATCACTTTACTTGCTTCTTTGTTGAATCTTTTTCACGGCTCGATGGATAATTCGATAAGCCGTTAACTAATTGTGTAGAGGGTTAGGTGCAGAGACGACTTTCCTCTTCTCATCACGAAAAATGTTCTGCTTTCTGTGAATGCCCTCCTTTGCTTTTCCAGACAATTTTCTGCAACCAAATTCCTCTCTGCTGAATCTGTTTCCATTGAAATTTGTTGCATCCAACTGAAAAACTAAAAGGAGAAGAAAAAACAAACACCCCATGTTTCTTGAAAGTAATAAACTCATGATGTTTAACTTGCAGAACAAACAATGAATATTCAAGATCCTATAAAAGAGTTACCAATCGATTCGAATTCGAATAAGAAGTAAGAACCCTTTTGATGTCACTTTCTGAAAATGCTTAGAAGCTGTATGTTTGATGCAATTTAGCATAAGATAGTTTTTGAATGAGTAGAAGTCAAAGAAGTTTTGCTCCTCTGAGTCCTCTCAGATTTCAGAGAAATGGATTTCTCCAGGTGCAGCTTAACACAAGTTGCAATGATGATTAGTTTAGTTTTGGCTTCATTTATGTTGCATGCGTGTGAAAGTTACGGGTGTTACAAGTTCGATGATCGTGTGGACGAAATCGAGTTGATGACTTCGCTCTTTGGTTCTTGATCCAAACACTAGCTCGTGCATGACTCGACTTGTGATAACATATTATTAAGTATATAGTGACGGTAAGGAAGCCGTACAAGAATAATAAATTTTCTTTATATGTTTTGACATATTCAGTGTGAACGTGTGCTGCGTCGATAAGTACAAAACGTGAAGTTTCCCCTGTTTCGTGGTAAGGTATGATTAGTTAAGAGACTAGCATAGGTGGACCAATGTGATGAAGGATTATAAATTAGAAATATGTGTTTGATGATAGCTTTCTTAGATGAAATGATTTTTGTCCTTTGGTTTCTTCTCCAAGCTAAGACTAATGCACAGTGTCACATGAATTGATAGCCAATTGATTATTATTTTGGTGCCCATTAGATATCAAAAAGATAAGAGGTTTTAGTAACAGTTTGATTAACTTTTTACTACAAATTTTGCACTACTTTTTTATTATTACAAAATCCTCCACCAGCCAAAGCATCAGAATTAGTTATGTGATGATGGATATGATTTTTGAGTAACCAAAGATGATTAGTCTATAGTTGATTAAGATTATTATGTTAGAGCACTCATAACATAATAAGTATTTTAGGGATTCTTTTGTGACGGAACTGTGCTACTCGTACTGTGTACTGAGTAGATTTCGGATTGACATAATAACGTGCAAAACATATGTACATCAACCAAGTAAACCACACTAGGCAAGTGTCTGATAGGCTCGGACAAGAGAGTGTTTGTAGGAAAATCTAAACTATAAACTTGCGGTCATAAGTTCACCTATTTCACCAACTTGGTCACTATTAGTGATTTTTAGGGATTCTTTATTTTGTTTTGGGGTGTTAAAATGTCAACAACACTTATTGTCTCACATTTTGTAAGATATGGTGGAACTCTTACAAAAATCTATTTTTGCTAAGGCTTTCATATGGCTCCAACTTGTTCAGTTTGCATATTTCAATTATAGATAAATAATGAAAAATATTGAATCTTATTTTGGGGGACAATTAAAAAATTGTAAGAAGTGGATAAATTATGTAATTTTAATTGATATAGATAACGAATTTAATTACTGTGATAATGTGATTTGATATAATGATATGGTATACGAGTACGATTCACTTATAAAATAAATAATAGTTCATGACAAGTTCATTTAATTTTTGGGCATTAACCATATTATCATATGGCATAAATTTCATAATTACAACATTTGTACCACACAAAAAAATATAAAAACACTTAATTCCAAATTTAAAAAATGAACCCATCAACATTTAAACAATAGTGGAATATTATTATTTTCATATATTAAGTGAATAAAAAAATAAAGTTGTAAAACCCTCTCAATTCTCTAAAAACCCTAGAGTGTCGATATTTATTAGCCTTCAACTTTCTTGAGCTGCTACTCATCTTCATCTTCATCTTGTTGAGCAAGTAAAATGGCAAAGCGATTAATCCCTCTTCTGAACCGTGTGTTGGTGGAGAAGATCACCCCCCCTTCCAAGACTACTGCTGGCATTCTCCTCCCTGAAAAAACCTCTAAGGTCTGCTCAATTGATTTTTATTCAGTTTTATATTCTTGAGCTTAAATCATTAATCATAGTATTATTTTGATAATTCAGCTTGAATTTGATTGTGGGTATTGTTCAGATTTGCGAAATGTGATGTGTTTATGTATATTTGATAAACCTCTATGGTTTGCTCTCATTTATCCATTTTTTTAGTATTTTGTTTCTTGAATTTAGATGATTTGTTATTATTATTAATATTTTGAATTTGATTATGGGTATTGTTTAGATTTGTGAAATATGATGGGTTTATGCATATTTGATAAACCTCTTAAGGTCTGCTCTTATTTATCTTAGTTTTTAATTCTTGAATTTGGATTAAAAAGGTTATATTTTGCTGAATTAGCTTCAATTTTATGTGTGTTGCTTAGATTTGTGAAATATGTTGGGTATGTGCATATTTAATAAACCACTAAGGTCATCTCTCGTTTATCCTTCCTCAACTTTTTTTCCTTCCTCAATTTGTTGTTTCTTGAAGTTGGATAATTTTTATTACGAACTCCATCCTAAAAAAGTTGAACTTTGATTTTCAATGGTAAAAAGAACGAACTTTGCGGAGTTAACTCATACGCATAACGCATATTTGAAACAAATTATCTAGCAAATGGTGAAGTACACTAAAAATGATACATTTGTGCCAAATAGTATTGTAAAGATTCAATCTTTAAAATCCAAAAGTTCGCAATCTTTAGATTGAGTTGGTCTAATCATTTGCTAAAGTAGCTTGAATTTTCTTAATATGTACTGTTAGATTTTTGCTATATGGTGGGAATATGCATATTTGTAATGAAAAGTTTGGTTGTCGAACTTTCATCGTTATCTAGAAAATGGATGGGCTGGAATGGATGATTCTTGCATAAAATTTGTGCTGTAGATCGCTTTGATCCTGTTTTACACTTGATTATTTAATGTGATTAGAAAGGTCGAGTAATTCTGTCGACTTTCTTGAAGCTAATATGTTATGCTCTGATTGATTGACAGTTAAACTCGGGTAAAATTGTTGCCGTGGGTCCTGGAACTCATACCAGGGAAGGGAAGTTAATTCCTGTTAGTGTGAAGGAAGGAGAGACTGTTCTCTTGCCCGAATATGGTGGCACTCAAGTGAAGCTTGGTGAAAAAGAGTGAGTACCCAAAACATTTGTGTTATGCATCTCTTTAGTGTTCTGTTTATTTTGCCTTCATCTTAGTGTATCAATATATGATAAATAGATGATTCCTGATTCCATCAGAAGAATTATTTACGGAAAACACGTGAAGATTGTTTACTTATATCTCCTTCTATTGTGAAATTTGTATGCTTGCACTTTCGATCGAACATTTTATACTTGCATTGTCTTGTCACTGAGTATCTATACTAGAATAGGCAAACATATTAGCTTGTGAAGGTACAACACTTCTTAGTTTCATGATGTAATTTGTTTAGCCTAATTCTAAATTGTACTTCCAGGTACCATCTGTATCGGGATGATGATATCTTGGGAACACTACACGACTGAGTTCTACCAACCTTGTTGAAGGAACGGTGTATGCTTGAAAATGAGCTTTATATGCATGACATTGATGTATCATTTTGAACTTGGTGTGAATTTCTTACTGGAAGAATGTTCCATCGCGGTATAAACTTCTCTAATCAAGTTTATTTCCTTCACCGCGTTTTCCTTAGCTTGCGATGATTTTTTTTTAAGAAATCTATCTGTGAAATTTGCATTTCTCCTTTAACTGTTGTGAATCTATGTGTTGTATACTATATTAAGTTGGTTTAATAAGGTCAACAGCATAAAGTGCTTCCTCATATCTATAGGGGTATAACTATTTTCACCCACATCTTTCATGGTCGATGTTTTTTTGGCTAAAAATAATACGGAATGAAATGTCAGTTCTAACCATATCTCGAACACGAGCTGTTAAAGGAACTCGCTTGGAAGTAGCCTCAATCGTAATTGTAAAAGCTCAAGTCTTGAAACATTCAAACAACATGATCGAGTGTAACACATTTTGAATTATATGCTATCGGCTATTGAGCCATCAACAACTTCATTAAAATTAAAGCATCTTAAGGTATGTTCTGAAATTGGAATTGAAACAAAAATAAGAATACAATATTGAATTTCAAACAAAATCCGTACTGCAAACTCCAAAACATACTCGTATATGCTTATTTTAGTTCGTGTACAATTGTATAGTTTAAGTGTCAGAAGAAATAAATTATACATATACAATATAAAGTGGTTAGCCAATTAATATATTTTATGTTAGCTTTAATGTAAAGATGATAATGATACAACTTTAGATCCAAACATAGACAAAAAGTAGTATTTTCAACTCTCATCATCAACCATGTTCACAAATCAAAACACAACACACATCACTTAATGTTTAGCACCCCCCCACCCCACCCCACCCCACCCCACCCCACCCCACCCCCAAGACAATCCTAAATAGCCATTTCTCTAGTTCATTTTGGTTAAATTTAGACATTTTTTATGTGAAGCTCTTAGGCGAAAAAAATCGAGAAAATAATATAGTTATAACAAAATTAATTTATACTCCGTACTTTACAATATCAGAAAAGAATACATTTACGATCAAATTAGATGATAGTTTTTGAATCGAACAATGTGAGCTCAGATCAATCTAGTAAACGCACTAATAAGCACCTCAAAATTCCCACCAATGTCCTAATCAAAAGATAAACACACATCTATTATTCTGGTCCAATAGATATAAGTACATCAACTTCAAAGTCACTAGCAAACACGAACTTTCATATAAAAGGCCATTTGATTAGATTCCCATACTCCCTACCAAGACAAAAACCAAAAGAGAAACCCTCTAAAGTTACCTAACTTTGCATTTACCTCTTGCATATTTCATACTATTATGTAGTTTTTAATACTATGAAATTTGCATCTTTATCCTCTAAGCATCAATTTGTTGATAAAATGTTTTTAATATATAGTACAAAAATTATACTCTCATTCATCTTCTCTATTTTGAAAGAACCTTTCATATCACACTTAACGATCAAGAAATCATATATAGTGTAAATTTATTAAATTTTTGTAAAGTATCATATTTTCGAGGATCATTTTTGAAATCGCTAAAAGATAGCCAAATAGATTACTCTCATTTCTCTATAAGAATACAATTGTTTACCAAGTACTCATAAATATAACAATTAAGGAAATATGAAATAAGAGACCAATCCATAATTTAGCATTTTCAAGACAAGACTTACTTTACAATATATAAAAGCGAGAGACAAATTTATAATTTAACAAATGTACACAACTAAAAATTGAATTAAATACACAAACAAATTCAAAAGGTTGCATAGAAAAAGTAATTTTATAAAGTAACAAATATATATATATATATATTAGATATATTCTTCATTATGAAAATAAAAAACTAAATATTTTTTGGGATCCAATTTAATTTCCAAAAGCACCTTTTGTTCTTCTACTGATAAATGAGGACCCTTTAATTCTCTTTCAAGTCCTGACAACATTTCATAGCATCATCCCAAACAAGAAAAATGTAAGAAATCCATAAAAATCAGGTACAACTCTGCATTGTAATAATACCTTAAAACAAGCAAACAAGATCCACCTCGAATACCCCTACCCCTACCCCCCCCCCCCCCCCCCCCCCCCCCCCCGCCGCCCCCCCATCACTCATCTTCCTCAAGATACCAAGTCATTGTATGAAATATGTAATGCCCATGTAAAAAAAAATGAAGTTTTTATCAGTTTAAGTCCATTTTTTTGTCCCATATTAGTTGTCTTCTTTCTCCTTATTTTGCATTGTAGTATTGTATATGTTATGTGTACCAGTTCTTGAATTTTCCAAAACATATATACTTACAAAGTTGAGTATCATCCAAAAGGACAAATCTTTTTTTGGAAATTCTTAGGAAACAGAGGATTTTTATAGCAAAATATGAGGGAGGATGATGCAAATTGGTTCGCAAAATGGGAAGATGAACTTCCATCACCTGATGAACTCATGCCTTTATCCCAGACCTTAATCTCACCTAATCTTGCTATAGCTTTTGATATTAGTAACTCAAACCAAGCCAAACCGATCACTGGGGTCGGGTATATGAACACGACGATGCCTGATATTAGAAACCCAAATAGCACAAATCAATTTCACACACACCCTCCTCAACCTGTTGTGAATTCACCTCAACCAAATTCATCTGCTGAATTTGACTCGGATATGGGTGGAACTGGAGTGGGTGGGGTGGGTGGGGTGGGTGGGGAGGGTGGTTCAGGGTGTGGGAGTGAATTGGATGAGCCTGCAAGGACTTTGAAGAGGCCAAGATTGGTGTGGACACATCAGTTGCATAAAAGATTTGTGGATGCCGTCGCGCATTTGGGGATCAAGAATGCTGTACCCAAGACGATAATGCAGTTGATGAGTGTTGATGGTCTCACAAGAGAAAATGTAGCTAGCCATTTGCAGAAGTATAGGTTGTATCTTAAACGTATGCAGAGTAACAATAATGGTGGTGGAAATGGGAACTCCCCTGGTTAGTCCAACACTCAAAAAAATTCGTAATGAATAAATACTGTCATATTTATATAACGACTATATTTTTTTTAATTAAAAATAGCAATAGTTGTGATTGTTATGTTATTTCATTGTTGACAAAAAAATTTAAATTTAATAAAGGATAATCCGCACAACCACTACTAATGTCTTGATCCTCCTGTGTTCCAGGTGGTTTATCTGGTTCTGGTGTTGATACTGCAATGGATAGGTTATTTGCAAGTGCTCCTGTACCTGCACATTTCCTGAGACCTATTCCGGATCATTACGTGCCTTATTCGCCTGGGACGATGCAAGTTCACCACCCTCATATAGCGGTGCAGGCTCCAATGGGGGGGCATGGACCTCAGATTCAGCAGCAGTTTAGGCATTTTGGTAATTCACCACCTAATGTGCAGTTTGAACATCCACTTTTGGGTAGGCAATCACAGCAACAACAGACTCAGAGAATAGGGACACCAGTATATGGAAATGGTAACGGTCATCACGTGGTGCCAACTTCATATGTGGATGATGTGGAGCCTGCCACCGGTCCAAATGGGAGGAAAGTTCTCACCTTATTTCCAAATGGGGATGATTAAATCGATTTAGGTAATAATGCAAACGTTTTTCATAATGCCATAGTTTCTGTTGGGAGTAGGTCTTATGATCCTGATGTTGAATTTAGCAATCTAGTAGTTCATGTTGTTAGGTCTTTTGATTGGAGTTTTTGACTTCCACGGACGTGCCTTAGGTTGTCTTTGTCATCGGTGTTTTTCTTCCTAAATTATTTGTTAGTTGGTGCCCTGGTGGATTATGAAGGCTTTGCAGTGTGAAATTTGGGCAGGTGAATGCGCTAAGCCTAGTTGTAATTAAGCTGAGCTACCTCTTAACTTATATCCTTCTGGATAGTGGTGGTGGATTTTAGCTGATGGTTATTCAGAGAGGCCTATCGATCATAATGTCATTTAGAGGATCAATTGTTCCAAATTTATCAGGATATATGGCCTTTGTTAAAATAATATAGATGTGCCTCGGCCCTCGGTTCATCCTTGCATTGTTTTAGTGATAACTTTAAAGCTTGTATCTACCATCCTTGCACCGAAATGGTGCCTTGAGCAATTGTTACTCAGACACTAATGTCAATCACTTAATTGTTTTATGGTGTTTATGCAGGTTCAAACGAATGATTCCAATCATTAGACACGGCACCACGACCATCCATCTGTGAGAGGCGCCAATAATTTCTTCAGGTTGCAAATTTCCTACCTCATTTCCAGGAAACTATCACTGAATGTACCACATAATTTGTTGTTTCTTACTGTAGAATCACGTAGAGGTTATTTATGCATGTTGTAAATTGAGTTCTTCTCCAGCAGATCTTTAAGGCAATGCTAATTTTAATGTTGAAGAAAAAACAGTCCTACTTCTTACGTTATAACTCGTGTAATTCATTCCAATCCTTGTGCTGTATCTGGATGAGGCCTGCTTGTACTTTGTTGGCTCTTACATAATTCTATGCTAATGAAAATTCCTAAGATGTTTTGCATAATATTTCTCCTTTTGGGAAGGGTAATCAACATTCTACATAGCATACTCGTATACATTATGATATTCCCTTTCCAGGGACAGTTATTCCTCATCCGGTAACTGCTTTAGGGCGAACCAGATATCTGTCGGGGGAGTGTACTAGTGGGATCATTTTGTTGAACCAATTTTGTATATAATCATACATTTTACCTTTTAGGTGTACTGTAACTTCTGATTTTCATAGACACTCAGACTTTGATGGGTTGAGCCTGTGTTCCAATTACTCTCTTGAACATCTAAAAGTCGTGTAAACTATTGCCTATGTGCATTCGTTGGAACACATAACTAGTTATGTCAAGGTGGTTTGATCGAGCAACTGTAGCGCCTATTTGTCCCTTCATTCACTGATTACCACGAACCTGCAGCCATAACATGTCTGCAGGGGATGTGGATAGGATACACAACGCTAACATAGTTAGTTTTTCGTCTCAGCCCTGACCCGTAATACCTTACATAGGCGGGAGCCTCTTGAAACACGTTGAAGCATGTCGATGTATTGTACGCTCGAGTCCACTTACATTAGTTGATTTGCCTAAAGAGAGTGGGCTTGAGTCGGCAACAATAAACTGTTGGAGACCTCCTTATCAATGTTGGATAATAACTGATGCAACAGAAATGCTACATTGATTTAGTTTATTTAATTGCTTTCATGTTACGATTTCACACTAAATAGGAAAATTTGCACATCGCCTTCAAAGAGTAGTTCATTTGGTGATAGTGGAGGAACTCCGGTTGACATGAGGAGCATTTGTTCCCGAAATTTTGAAAAATAAATTTTTACTTTTAAAAATAGAGTTATATAATTTACTGGATTTCTTATACTTATAACTTTCTTAGTTCCGTGCTGTTAAAGGATCGGGTAATTCGGAACTCGCTCGTTACGCGACTTGGAAAATCGGGGTTCGTTACCCGCTCGTATCCTTATCGAACGATACTTCATACTGGAGTAATTTTTTTACTCGATACCCCGATTTAGAAAACCCGAGGCTGCTCGATTAACTGTTTGTTTACGTTTTATACTTTATAATTATATAATATATATGTTATACTTTAACCATAATTAATATCATTGACCAATATAAGACTAGTATTGAAAAGAATTTTCAGGGTTGCATTTCGACAATTAAATCTTGTTGCAAATAACCTAAAATATTTTTTTTAAAATAGAAATTTGGGGGTAACTCGGCACCTGCTCTTCGCCCGGCTCGATACCCCTTGTGTCCTTATCGAGCGATACGAGGGTAATATGTTTGATACCCGGTTTGTTAGTACCGGGTAATTACCCAGCTCGGTAAAATTGAAATCCGGCCGGGTAAATCTTTACCCGCTCGAACCCGACTCGTTTGCAGCACTAATTCCGTCACTCATTATTGTGTTATGGATCTGAATCCGAACTAACCGTGTAAAACGGTCATTTTACATTTTTACCACTACATTAAGAGTAATGAGGGGTAGGGGTAGAATTGGTGAATTATTACACCCCAGAATAGTGTTTTTCTGGAATTGTAATTACTTTTTTGTCCCCCTAATATGAGAATGTGGTGGAAGTTGTATTGGCTGCTTTGGCAAGTAGGTGACAACAATTCTTTTTTATTATTTCACCTCAAAAATGCCACCTACCTCTTTCTTCATAAATAAATTCGTAATAGTCTTCTCCTAATATTCCAACTAATCATTTTTCAAGTACCAATTGGTGTAGACTTGTTTTTGGGTAGATGACTTGATTTAGCCAACTAATTTGCACCAGCCTAGTTTACAACCAAAAGAAAAACATTTTAAATGACTAGCATTACGTATCATTTTTTTGACAAAATACAATTTAGAAATTGCAATTAAATATTTATACATTTGTCAAATACACCTTAACATACATTTTTTTGTTAAATAGATAATTCACACTCAAGTTCATTTGTGATCATTGTTCAATTGTTTTATTTTAGATATTATGTTTAGGTAAAATCGTTAGGTCAGTTACGCACACAAAATATACCTAACACGAATATCACGTATGTTTTCAACACAAATTTTTACTAAGTTGAATGTGTTACGAATACAAAATCAAAATAAAATTATAAAATGAAGTTTAGGATTGTGATTAAGTACATTCTTAATAATCCTCCAACCCAAAGTAGTAGGTGAGTAATGTGTATGTGTAGCTAGCATGGCAGAAAATCACGTGAATTGCCATTCAACATGTTTTGAATTGGACCCTGACTTATTATTATTAGTATTATTTATATTTCTCCTTTTCTTTTCTTTTTTTCTATTCTAAAAACACATTTCTTTTATTAATAAATCATACAGATTTACCTATAAGCGGTAAAGAATTTAATGATTGAATCAGTTATTACATATCATTATTTATGTTACGAACTAATGCTTGCATCCTATAAACTTAATTCTAGGAGGTGTCTAGCTCGTTTATTGTTGCTATTGAAAGCTAAAATTAATGAAGGGTCCATTTTATGACATTTAATTGTATATTCATTTTCATTCTATGCAATTTAATTTTAGCATTGATAATATAATTATATTTAGTAGGATTAAAAGAGGAAAAAAGTGATAAAATATTTATTGAAATGCTAGGAAGACAGGTATTTAAAAATAAAAATTTAAGACTAAAAAACAAATAAAAGAGAATGGAGTGACTAATTGTTAATTCAACCATATATGTTAGTGTTAATTATATTATTAATCAATTAAGTTTCTTAGTAAGCTACTAATGAAAATAGATGAGTTGATTAATTTAGCCTACTAGTAGTAATTAATATTCGAGCGCCCATAGTTAATGAAAATAGAATTTTTAATACCAGACGAAGCGTTGTGATGCAGGGGTAGGTGAAACTCAATATCAAAACGAAAAGGAGATTACTAAAAAATAAATTGAATGATGAGAGAAGTGGTGTACTGGTGAGCTGATGGTCTGGTAGGTGAATGTCAAAAAAATTCACTCATTTTGAGAAGTTTATAATGGGTGACGGAGTTTAAGAAATATCGAAAAAAGTGATGGAATATCACTTATTCAGTTAAGAAAGTTTACAATGTATTAATAGTATTTTTATAATTTCCTTCCAACATGGTCGAAATTGATTAAGAATCATTTTTTTCTTAAATGATAAAAGTTACTATAAATAATCAATACGATAACAAATTAAAATTACACTTTCAATGAAATAAATGGGAGTCTAAGCTCTATATGAACAACTTTGTGTTCTCTGACGAAAAGAAGTTAGTTCGAATACCTCTAAGTTGATCCCGTTGGGTAGTACTCCCTTCATCCCTAAATGATTGTCATATTTTGACTTTCATGGTCAACAAAACACGATTTAAAACATAAATATCTCTTCTACTACATGTGAAAAAATTATAATAAGTTGATATTTCAAAAAATATATATTGAGACGAATCTAACAAAATGCTCCAAGACTATATTATTTCTTATCGTTTAATGAGAATTTATGGTCAAATTTTATAATATTTAGCTAATAAAAATCAAAATGTGACAATCTTATAAGAACGAATCAAATACTATATATTAAGCATCACTTCGAACCTGTAAGAAAATATATTGGAACACAAATATTCAAACATCACAAAAATTATTGACGCAGACCTTAGGGGGCCAACTATTATCCATCACCAAATAGTATCCATCGTCCAGAATAGAAAATATGTTTCATTAACTAATTTGAGAACTTTCTTTAGATTATGAAGTCATGGTGTATTTCAATTCAATCTCAATTAGTAAGAATACCAAAAACTCCCTCCATCTCTTTACCTAATAATCATTTATTTTTTGCATAAAGTTTAAGAAAAATTTAAAAAAATTTACAAATTTAATTTTCCTTCCAACTTTTATTACTTAATTAGATAAAATAAATATTTAAAATGATATTTCTATTTTTAGTATATGACTCTTAGACAATAGAACAAAAACTACTAAAATACTTAGCTAGATAGATGTAATATATATAATGATACTTATACCAATGGATTGTATTACAAATAATTCATATGTGAATTTGGAGAGGTGCCTAAATTTTTAGATCACGTAATTAGTCATTTACAAACTATTAAATCAGAATATGTGTATGATAATGTACTTTTTTTTTAATCACAAAATACACTTAATTCAAACTTATACTTTAACGTTGTTCTTTTCATAAATATTATATATTAAAATTTTAATAATAACTTGCTAGGTTATATTAGATAACTCCATATAATTTGGCCTCATTATAAGTTTTGACAATACCATGTACTTTGTCTACTAGACTAGGTCACTTACACATAAGAGGATGTTATGTATCTATGTGCTCAGTGTTGGATTACATTATTCAATAATGTACACAATTTCTCATTAGTCATTAATTACTTCAAATTGTTAGAGCTTATCTGTTAATAATTTCGAAATACAAGATTCGTTTCAAGTAAAAATCAAACTTGGTTGACATGATATGACGAGAATGCTGACACATTACACTATTATTCTTTACCAGTTGAATTATGCGTAAAATGAGTTCAAACTTTTTTTACACAAAGCTACACCAACCCCGGATTCGAAAAGACCATTTTACCCTCGACAAAATTTAGAAAGTTGACCATCTATGAACCACTCCCTTTATATCACATTCCAAACTCCTCAAACACAACAACCCCCCACAACTCCCCCCCCTTCCCCTCCTTCTCCCATGGCTCTACTAGCCATTGCCATAGCCATAACCATAATCATACTCTCCTACAAACTATACCAAACCCTCCGGTTCAAGCTCCCCCCCGGTCCACGCCCCCTCCCCATCATCGGCAACATCTACCAAGTCACACCCGTCAAGTTCCGTTGCTTCAACGAATGGGCCAAAACATACGGCCCCATCTTCTCCATTTACTATGGTTCCCAAATGAACGTCATCGTTTCGACAACCGAACTCGCTAAGGAAGTCCTCAAAGAAAACGATCAGCATTTGGCTGATAGGTTTAGGACAAGATCATCTGCCAGCATGAGCAGAGGTGGTAAGGATTTGATATGGGCTGATTATGGTCCTCACTATGTTAAGGTTAGAAAGCTCTGTAATCTTGAGCTTTTTTCACCTAAGAGACTTGAAGCTATTAGGCCTATGAGGGAAGATGAGTATACTGCTCTTGTTCAATCTATCTACACGGATTGCACCAAACCAGGTACGCCTTCGTTAAGATGCATATCTCATATTGAAAGTCGATGTCCTAGACTCTTAACAGCCTTCGTTTTCGTTTTTATTTCAATGGTCTATTTTAACTTATTTCGGATTTATTAGAGAAATGATCGAATGATCTGGCAGTTGAGCCGAGCCCAAGTTCCAATCTCATATAAGAGCCACAAGGGGACATGATAGAAAATTATTGTAATGTTAACTACGAGTACAAAAATGATTTAAGTAAAAAAATTGCATTAATTATGTTTCCGTGTTTCAGGTTACTAATATTGACCATTTATTTGTTTATATACTTGTGTTTCTTGAAGAAATATATTTGAGTATTTGACTAGTTTGCAAAATTATTTAATCTGGTTGACTTAATTTAAATGAGCTCTTGAAGAAATCTTAGATCTTCTCATTAGGGGAGATTTTTTGTTTTGTAAGATATACTTAGATGCTTGAACCTAATTATGTATGTTTGAATCAATGTAGAATTGAAAGGCAAGAGTTTGCTGGTGAGGGAGTATTTGAGTTCAGTGGCATTTAACAATATTACAAGGTTGGCTTTTGGGAAAAGGTTTATGGACTCGGAGGGAGTCGTAAATGAGCAAGGTCAGGAGTTTAAGAAAATCACACATGATGGCATTAAGATTACTGCTAAACTGTCGATAGCAGAGTACATTCCATGGGTCCGGTGGATGTTCAAGGTCGAACAGGACGCGCTTGATAAGTTTGCTGCAGACAGGGATCATCTTACTAGAGTAATCATGGAGGAGCATATTAAGAGTGGTAATACCAAGCAGCATTTTGTTGACGCTTTGCTCACTCTCCAGAAGCAATACGATATCAGTGAAGATACCATTATTGGACTTCTTTGGGTAAGTTCGATAGATGTATTTTTCAACTTACAAGTGACAAGTTAATACTATGTGATATCGGTATATGTGTTGGACTTAGAGGATGTGGTGAAGATATTACGGATATGACAATGTACATGTGATGTAGTAGTGAATGATGGGTTATTGTCGATTTCGTGCAGGACATGATTGCTGCTGGCATGGACACTGCCACGATCTCCACAGAATGGGCAATGGCTGAACTGGTGAGGAATCCAAGAGTACAACAAAAGGCGCAAGAGGAACTAGATCGCGTGGTTGGACCTGATCGCATCATGACTGAACTCGATGTCCCCAAATTGACTTACTTGCAATGCATTGTCAAGGAATCACTAAGGATGCATCCGCCAACCCCCCTGATGCTCCCCCACAGAGCTAGCGCTAATGTGAAAATTGGCGGTTATGACATCCCCAAAGGCTCAATCGTCCATGTCAACGTTTGGGCCATTGCGCGTGATCCAGCATCCTGGAAAAACCCGAATGAATTCAGGCCTGAAAGGTTCATGGAGGAAGATATAGACATGAAAGGCACAGATTACAGATTGTTGCCATTTGGTGCTGGGAGGCGAATATGTCCTGGAGCTCAACTGGCTATTAATCTGATCACATCAATGCTTGGTCATCTGTTGCATCAGTTTACATGGGCGCCGCCTCCAGGGGTGAAACCAGAGGAGATTGACGTGTCGGAGAACCCTGGAACCGTGACATACATGCGCAACCCTGTGCAGGCTGTTGCTACACCTCGCTTGGCAGCCGATCACCTATACAAACGTGTCGAATCGGACATGTAATTTTGTTGTTCTGCAAATTCTTTCAGGTTGCTTTCGGTTTCATGGAATTGCAATTATATTGTATGCTTATAGTAAGATAATCTATCGAAATAAGTTTCTATTGTATTCTTAGTGCATTGAAGATATAATCTCATTTGTTTGCAATATACGGTTATATGTTGAAATATCTTGAAACCCATCCAACATACTATTAGCTTTTTTAACCTCAATTTAATCACATTTTTTACTCATAAGCCAAAGCCAATTTAACGAGTGGGAAATCAAAGTTTTTTACAAGGAGGTGAACCGCACATCCTAACTCAAAGCGACATGCTCATCTCGGCTGATCCGGTATCTTGGCCTTCAGTTCCTTTGTTTCACCATATTAAATTCCGGACGGTACCGAGAATCGAACTCACACGACTAACTCAGCGATATCTAGCTCCAAGTCCGTGAACCAACCGAACCACGAGGTCCGTGAACCAACCGTACCACGGTGAAGAATTAAATTAACTAATTTATAAAATACAAAATATGAGCATGTTGTACACATTAGAATTCTTACTTTCGATGGCTCAATATAATTTGGTGACATCTTACCTAAGCTTCTGATTAGAAGAATTTAATTTGTTTGTTGTTAGAGATAATTTATTTCATATTTCATTAAAATTTTGAAATTGTTATATCAAAAAGGTAGTTCAAAATGGAATAATTTTTGTAAAACAATCATGACCTAATAATGCCAATTATTATCATTAGAAAACATTTCGAGTAAGCTAGATGCATACAATGATATAGATGTAGACGTTTATAATGCAAATTCTAAATCAGCCGTGTGAATTCGAAATAAGACTAACTAGACGTATGGAACTAGATTTTCGGTATGAATTCGTTCTCATTTGATCATTAAAAAAGTCTAATTATTAATTTGATCTTCTAACTGTTCGAACCAACCTCAAAATTTCGAATTAAAATTTAAATATCAACACGAAATCTAAAATTTCATTATTAGAATCAGATCAAATTTTGTGATGTTTGTAAAAGTTCGACTCGATTATGGGGTGGTGGAATCATAGAGGGTAGAGCTAGATGGAAGATCAGCCACGCCACTTAAAATCTTTTGAATATTTGAGGGTGGTAGGTGGAAATAAGTAATATGGTTAGGTGGTGATTTACATTCTCACACGTGACTAACATTTCCTACGGATTTCCCAATCCAGGTCCAGCCATTTCAGAATCTAATCAAATTTATTCAATTCACAATTCATGAACAATCTCACACTACTTTTCGTATATTAAATTATTTAAAATAAAATATAAAATTTGAATCACTTGTCTATACAGGTTGAGATGATCTGTTATACACCGAAATAGTAATATTCTATCCTCCCTATTTGAAAATATAGTAGATAAAGACATTTAGTTAAGGGGTTAGATAGTAACTTCACATCGACATTATTCTGATATGTGTATAGTGTTACTCCGGGCTGAGATTCCTGAAAGATGTGTGCTAGCGCACGAGTAAGATCCTACCAAAGTAGTAGAAGATCAACAATAAAAGTAACCCCGATAACATTCTTTATCTCCACCAGATACTTCGTTACTTATCATTAACCTCGAACCTTGATGAGTTAAACATTATAATAGTGATTTTTGAAGAGGAAAATGACTATTATGTTTCATATTTAAAAGTATAATAAAAGAGGAAATTAAGACATAATTTACACCTAAAAACATTATTTTAATGTATTTAGTGGATCCCCTAAACCAACCTCTCCTATTTTTAATTATAGTGTGGAAAATAATTTGAGTGAAGGGCGAAATAATCATTTCACCCATTTTATTTTACTGTTTATATCCTTCTCTCTTTAATATACACCACAAATGCCCCTCACAATTGATCACTGTGATCAAGTCAACCCCCCCCCCCCTTCACCACCAATCTTGTTCCTCAAACAATGGGTCTCCCTATTCCTATTCTGATTGGTGTATTCATAGTCATTATATTCATAGCTTACACACTCTACCAAACCCTCCGTTGGAAACTACCACCAGGCCCTCGGCGGTTACCGGTGGTGGGCAACCTCTACGACGTCGCACCGCTCAAGTTCCGGTGCTTTGCTGACTGGGCGAAGAAATACGGACCCATATTCTCGGTATACTATGGGTCACAGCTTAATGTAGTTGTTTGTAAACCGGAGTTAGCTAAAGAAGTGCTCAAGGATAATGATCAACTCTTAGCTGATAGGTATTTATTCACTCTGTTCGTTTTACTTTTACTTGTCGTTCTATCAAATCAAAGTATATGTTCGTAAATTAGCGATGATATGAGCCTCGAACAAAAACTTCTGATCATTAGCAAGAACAGAAACTTCTTATCATTAGCAAGTTCCATTAGGCTATTCGATTAACTCAAACCAAAAACAAAGTATATGTTAGTTAAGAATCAATACAGCTTTATGTATACATTTCTAAGTAATTAATTAGTTAATATTAGTTGATCGCATGGATATTTTATTTATATGAATTGTTTATTAGTCATTAGAAATAATTAGTCGTAATAAAATATGATTAAAAATGTATTGAAATGATAGGGTGACGACTGACAACTAATTTGGATTAGATTTTTTGAGTTAGATAGACAATTATATAAAACTGAGGGAATATATATATAACATTTTTCGTAAATTAGCGCGCGATAAGGGTATCAATATGATGGGATTACAAATAACGAACACAAACAAATATTTCGAGTGAAATATGAGATAACTCTTCAACAAAGATTAAACTTGACACTAGGTTGGAAGTTTGGATCACATGTCATTAGGTTATTCAATCATCTGCTATATATTATAGAGTGGATGGAGGAAATATGGGGAAGGAGTTTAAATTTTATTAGATTTGAAAATATTGTTCAGGTTTAAATAAATTTTGATTTGAAGTACTATGTGTGTTTTTAATAATTATCCATGGAATGATTGTTCAGTTTTGAATTTCGATGATTTGCCTTTTTGAATTTTGAACTTACGTATTTCTGTAGTATATCACATGAGTGGTTGTTTTAGTTTTAAAATTAAATATATTTATGTTATTTTTTTTAATAATGTGCTAGTATGTCAAATGATAGCATGTTCAATGTGCTTTACTAACCTCCATCTTTTTAGTTAAATCAAAATTATATGTCATTTAAGACCATACAATTTTGTCAATTTTAATTATTACTTATAGTAGACCACACTTATAGGATGGATGGTGTATTTGGTAAGATATTCAATAGTACTATTTACTTTATTGTAATTTAATAATACTCATAATTAGTTTTGATTTAAATCAAAGTTATATTTGTCCGTCTATATAATTTAGATCATTGAAATTACGGAATAAAGTAATAGTATATTTACCAAGTATCTCGCTCTCTGTATCCCTATATAAAAATCATGATTTCGCCACCACAGGTATCGAAGTAGACCAGCTGAGAAGATCAGTAAAGATGGCACTGATTTCATTTGGGCAGATTATGGACCTCATTATGTTAAGGTGAGGAAGCTTTGTACAGTTGAGCTGTTTTCACCGAAGAGGCTTGAAGCTCTTAGACCTGTTAGAGAAGATGAAGTTACTGATATGATTCAAGCTCTATTTGATGCTTCCACCTCCCCTGGTATAATGTTTTCTCTTTTTTCTTGTTCCATTTTAATTGTCTCCTTTTTATTGTTATGTTTTTTGTTGTTAGATAATGATGTTTCACGATAGTATTTCGTTTGAATGGTGCTTATATAAATCGTTAAGCCTGTAAATCTAGACTCATCTTGAGTGACTCATTGTGTATAATCATTTTATTACAATCCCATTGGTTTATTTCCTAATTAGTTCATTGGTTGGCGAAATAAAATAAAAAATTATATATTGTTGGTGAAGTGAAGCTAATAATATGATAAAAAGGGAAATAACATTTTATTTTTTAATATAAGAGGTCTATTTTTCTATAACTTAGGGAAGCGACTGCACCCTATGACTTCGCGTAGTTTCCCCCACTGGTTGATTTGGTACTTCGATGTTGATTCAAACAGGTTCTTAACGTGAAAACATAAGACTTTTAAATATTTAAATAAATTTCGCTTAGTAACTATTATAGAGGAAAGTGTACTTATTGATACATAACATCCACAATGTTAATATGTGAAGACAATGTGGGTGCTTTTTTTTTTTTTGTAAACCGGAGGTATTCCTTGTTGATACATGATCAATATTTTGGAGTGCTGAATCACCTGTATGAGGTCTAAGCCGAAATATTTGATTAATGACAATAATGACATGAAAAGTAGGTTTCAATTTGATCTCGGAGTCATGAAATTTGGAGTGTAATGTTTAAGCTGTGCTGATCCTGCAGAAAATGCTGGCAAGAGTTTGGTGCTTCGTGAGTTTCTTAGTACGGTATCATTCAACAATATAACAAGACTGATACTTGGGAAGAGATATATGGATTTGAAGGGTTCGCTTAATGAAGAAGGACAGGAATTTAAGGGTATTGCAATGGACAGGATTAAGATTAGTATGAACATCTCTCTTGCTGAATATGTTCCATGGCTTCGTTGGTTTTTCAAAGTTGACGAAGTTGGCCCTGCCAAGTATTTAGATCGACGTGAGGTGTTCACCAGAAAGATCATGCAAGAACGTAATGTTGCTCTTACAAAGAAAACAAACAGCATTTTGTTGATGCATTGCTCAGTCTCCAGAAACAATATGATCTGAGTGAGGACACGGTTGTTGGCCTCCTTTGGGTAAGTGAATCTTCGGTTGACATCCAGAAAGCTACTTTCAATAAAAACGTCTCATAAAATTGAAATGTTCGATTTGTAGGATATGATTGCTGCAGGGATGGATACTACAGCAGTCATAGCAGAATGGACCATGGCAGAGCTCCTAAGGCACCCAAGAGTGATTCAAAAGGCTCAAGAGGAGCTTGACCGTGTTATTGGTACTGATCGTGTCATGAGTGAATCAGATTTCTCAAACCTTCCCTATTTACAAGCTCTAACCAAGGAAGCTTTGAGATTGCATCCCTCCACTCCACTGATGCTCCCTCACAGAGCAAGTACTCACGTTAAAGTTGGTGGCTACGACATTCCCAAAGATACAATTGTGCACGTGAACGTATGGGCAATTGGGCGTGATCCAGATGTGTGGAAGAACCCTTTGGAATTCAGGCCTGAACGGTTCTTGGAGGAAGATATAGACGTAAAAGGTAATGATTTCAGAGTACTGCCCTTTGGTGCAGGAAGGCGTATATGCCCTGGTGCTCAACTCGGCATCAACATGGTAACCTCCATGTTAGGACACTTATTACACCACTTCGATTGGTCACCTGCACCGGGTGTCAAGCCTGAGGAAATCGACATATCAGAAAGGCCTGGAGCAGTAAGCTTCATGCTGAACCCATTGCAATGTGTTGCTACTCCAAGATTGCCTGCACATTTATACAAGAGTCAGCCGACTGCGTAATTTTGCCTCCTCTCTTGCCTTATTCGAGAAATTCCACTTTCCTGTTGCTATCTTTTTGTGTTAATGACATTCTATATTGAGCAGCACTGCTGTTTTGTATTCATTTTGACAAGTCATACCGGTTACGGTTCTATTAAAAAAAATTATATCTACACCAATATATAGATTATCGTGATAGTACTTTCGAGAAATCTTAACTTTGACTTAATACTAATTATCTTGGGCTAATTCGAAAGTTAAAAACAATCTCCTTGTTACGACAAGGTAAAACTACGACATTTGGGAACGCTAATATGGAGCATGCTTAGAAAGGATCATCATGGAAAATCTCTCAAACATAAAATAAAATTTTCCAAATTTGTACCTTTTTTTTAGAATCATTTCAAAGTGCTAGTTACAAAGACTACAATTGATAATCATTATTATAAGTCATTATTTTATTATGAGATTAATTTTAAAAACAACTACTATCAACTATGTTTCCTTTTTTTCTTCTTCTTCTTCTGATCCATCATCATAACTCCCTCATGCATCATTGTTTTCTAATTTAAGCAAGAACCATGGTAGCTTCCCTTTGAAGTTCATCAAACTTATGATGTTTATTTAACCTTTCTTTTTTGTCTGCCATAGTTGGAAATGTGGTGAAAAGGCTTTTTATATAGTTAAAGTTGAGACTAGTTATGATTGGAAGAGAAAGCCTTCCATGAAACCTTTAGGGTCCAAAAGAGTTGTGCACTCCTTAGATGTCCCTACCTCCGTCCCGACAATATGTAAGAGGGTTAAATTACAACGATCTAGAGTTTAAAAGTCAGGAGGTCAACAATAAAGTGAAACTTTCGCACTGCAACTATCAAGACTCGAACCTGAATTCTTTGAGACCCTGTATGAAACCTCGCCACAAAATCATACAAGAGCATTTGTCCTTGTCAACAGTTGTTGGAGTGGAGTAGGAGTATTTATTAAGTGAGCAGTAATTGTTTGGCATAATTCAACTATGGACAAACATCATGAAGATGTAATGAATGAAGTAGCTGCTTTAGCAGCAGCCTGAGCCTAGTTTTTTTCCTATTGTTAATTAATTGAAAGAAATGCAGAGGCACACTACAATTGTAATCCCCATGGAGAAAGGTCAGACAATATTTATTAACATGCAAGCAATAAAAGTTGTGAACTCATAACTTAGACTTGATTAATAGCATTCAAAGAAGTTGTTGAAGGGTGAGTTAATCGAATAGTCTAGTGCAAAAAGCTCTTGCTAGTGATCAGAAGGTCCTGCCAAGACAAATTTAGCTATAACAATTTAGAACGTGTTTAAATCTTAACTTTCTGCTAAGATAGCAGTACAAAATTAAGAGAATTGTACAAATCTTAGAACAAAGATGTACAAAACCGAAAATTATGGAAAACCGTGGTTTAGGCTGCTGTGTGTGAATGTCATTGTGGCGGATGAGGTTCGATATCCTTAAGTAGTCCGACTACTTGCTGCATGCTTGGTCTCTTCGAAGAAAGTTCGGCTGTGCATAGATATCCAATCTTCATGGCCTCTTTGATTTTTGCTTCTTCTCCTGTACCTCGGATTTTTGGATCGATAGCTTTGGATGCCTCATTCTTCCTTACTAAGTCTCTCACCCAACTTACTAATGTAGCTTCTTTATTATTAGCATGATAATCATCTCCAACGGGCTTTTTCCCAGTGATCAATTCAAAAGAATAACCCCAAATGCATAAACATCAGATTTTGGTGTTGGGGAGTCGGGAGATCCGGATTGAGACTGAAGATATTCTGGTGGCACATATCCTGGGGATCCCCGTGTAAATTCTTGTTCAAGACTATTCCCAAATATTTTTGAGAGCCCGAAATCAGATAATCTTGGTTCCAAATTCGTATCCAAATAAACGCTACTAGCTTTAACATCCCTATGAATGATACCAGGGAAGCAGCCATGGTGCAGAAACGCCAGCGCTCTGGCTGTACCAAGCAAAATCTTATGCCTGAAAGTCCAATTTGTTAACAACCCTTCTGAACCAACACTCTCAATGCCATTATTTTCTTCTTCCCATGTGTCGGTGCTCCAATCATCAGTAGCTTGAACACCAAGAGGCAGGTCATGGAGTAGATTCTGCAAGTTTCCATTCTCCATATAGTCATAAATGGCTATCCGTTGCTCTCCAGCCAAACAATAACCAGTCAGAGGAACAAGATTAGGATGTTTGATTCGACCTAGATACTCCAGCTCCTTTGCAGCTTCTTGATCTGTCAATGTGGAACCATGTACCAAAACTTTGACAGCCACATGAATACCTCCAGGAAAATATCCTCTGTAAACAGGACCAAACCGTCCTTCAGCCAACAATGTGCCTCTGTCGAAATGTGAAGTTGCAGACAAGAGATCTGCAAATGTAAAATTTAGCAATGGCTTCTCGAAAATAATCACTGGAACAGATGTTACTTGCTTAACATCAGCAGTCCAAGTGGTAGAATCCGTCTGGAAGGAGAAGGGCCAGATATATTTGGTTCTTCCTTGTTAGAACTTTGCTTGACTTCCCACATCTTAGTCTTTCTCCGACAACCAAATGCTAAGAACAACAGAGTGAAAATACCAATAAGCAAAAAGACCATTGAGACAGTTAACACCAAAGCAAGTTCGATGCCCCTGTGTTTAGCAGCCTTACGATGGAAGAAGGCGGGATTTGCAGCAATTGGACAACTATTCAATGCTCCAATAAAAGCAGATTGATGTGTAATTTCCAAAGCACAAAACGGTCAGGTTGTTGAAAGAGAAGTTGTACTTCTCCATCCAGGGAAGTTTTCTCAATACCAACTGAGGAATATCTCCAGTGAAATTGTTATACGAAACATCAAGAATTTGCAAGCTTTTGATGCTTAATGGAGGAATATGCCCACTGATGTGGTTTCTTGAAAGATCAAGAACTTTCAAACTACTCAACATTGAGATTCCAGAACTAATATTTCCAATCAAATTCACATCAGACAAGTTCAAGTACTCTAAACCATGCAACATGCTAATTTCTGGAAACCGTTGCTGAGAAAATCTATTGTGAGCTACATTAAGAAACTTGAGATTCTGAGCTAGTTTTTAATATCAGTAAATAACTCCCCACTAAGTTTGTTCTGAGATAAATCCAAATGAACCAAATGCAGCCAGTTAAAGTTGGAATCAAACATTACCTGAGAATGTTGCCTTCTAATTGGTTATTGCTCAAATCAAGAACCTGTATAACCCCTTGAAAAAAGCTCACAACAGAGCCTTCAAACATATTGCCTGAGATGTTAAGATGACCCAAATTCACCATACCCGAAAGGTCCGAATCCTTTCCAGTGATATCATTTCAGCCAAACTCCAAAACATCAACTTAGGAAATGCAGAAGCAAGCCATTAGGAAGTGAACCACTCAATTTATTTTCCGAAAGATCAAGAGAAGTTAAGAATGGCATTGGAGCAACCCAAATGGGATACTTGATTCAAACCCACTCCGTTTGAGTTTAAGAATCTGCAAACTAGTTAAAGAGTCAATAGCTTCAGGAAGGCTCCCGGAGAGCCTATTTTCAGAAAGATCCAAACTTTCCAGCCTACCGAAATTGCCAATGTTACTAGGCAAACTTCCACTAATCTGATTAAATGAAAGATTCAAATACTTCATTGAATTCAAACTCCAAAAATCAGAAGGCAAAGCAGTAATCTTGTTATTGCTGATATCCAAGTACTCGAGATTGCGAAGTTTGCCAATGGTGGTATCAGGAATCATACCAACTAGACCAGCACCTGAAAATACCAATTTGATCACATTATCTCCATTATCACAGTACACACCTCTCCAAGAACAAAAATGGGCAGAAAAGTTGTAACCATTAGGACTTTTCACACTCATCTCTTTCAGGAAATCATGAACAAAAGAGCCATCAGTATTGGGTTGTTGACTAAGTGAAGGCCTCAAAAGTAGGCTTAAAAATAAAAATGAACTAAGAACACTAAACCCCATCTCAGCACAGTACCTAAAACTCACAAGGTGTAAGAAAAATCCAATCTTTACCACAAACAAACAAGTTAAAGACTTTTTCAACTTCTATAAGAATCTTTAGCTATTCACATACATCAATGTTAATGCAGCTCTGTAACACCACACACACCTTAGCCAATAACACCCCTCCTCCTATTGTAATGTTTGTAGAAGTTAGAGAACACAACTAAAAAACTGGTGTAGTGTATAAAAAGCTATAAGACAACTAAAAAAAACCAGTTTAGTGTGTAATAAACTATAACGACATCTAAAAAAAAACCGATTAATAAGTAAAAAGCTAGTAAGACAACTAAAAAAGAAGGAAAATTAATTAAAATGTATCAAAGAAAATGACTAGAAAAATGGGCTAATAGTCAAAAGAAAATGGGCCAGAATTTATGGCAGAAAGTGAGGTGCACTAAAGTTATGACATTTGAAAGAAGTGGATACTGAAGAGTAGTGAAGTTGGAAGTTGTCTAAATGAAGACAACAAATGAAACAAACAAACTGAATTTTTTGTCTGAAATGGTAAGAACTCTGAAGTTTGTGCAAATATCTCTTTTTTTATAAAAGGAAAAGTTACTGACAATTTAGAAGAAAGTGGTGGGGGTGGAGTGGTAATGTTTGTTGGGAGGAGAAAATTGAACATGAGCAACATGAGTGAGTGAGTGCTCTTTATGTTGAATTCTACTCCTATATAGCAAATGAAATGGTATAAATGTGAGTTGAAAAATCTCCAAGGAGTTGTTGGGAAGTATTCACTCATTATTATAAGACTTTTTTCTATATAGACATCTTAACTATTAAAAAGTTTTTAAATCAGCACCCATAAACTTTTTTGAAAGTCGAACAAAGAGATACTAAATTTTGTTCAAGTGATTTGATTACTCTATGTAGCAATGTGCCTAATAAAACCAAATATGTCACCTAATAGCTCGAGGTAAATTCATGTATATATATCTATAGTTCGATTGAATACCATCTTTACATATTTAATACACATTATGAATATTTGATTTAAAATAACACATCGTAATACATATACCTCATTATCAAGCAGTAATATTCAAGCTGGGTCAACTTTCATAAATCATCCTTTGCTTTTTTCGTTATCATGTTATCCATAGAAGTAGGGCATTTTAATGTGGTGGTTTAAATTGGGACCCAAATTGCTATATCAGTCCTTCTACATGATAATTTCCCCTTGGACCATGTATACTTGATTAATTATGACCTTTTATTAGAGTATTAAGTAGTCAAATTTATGAAATCGTCATAGTACTAGTTCTTACGCATCTATGTCTAGAAAGCAGGAAAGAGGTAAATAGTGGAATGTGTCTTATCTGATTAGGGATTAGAGCTTTCTTTTAACCATTTCATATAAAGTGCGCTCCTTACGAGAGTCGAACTATGCTACATGAAGAAGCGAAACTGTTGATACTAAAACTCTAGTTCTTATCAGTTGAATTATATTTCATAACGAGATATTACTTTGTCTTACTTCACATTGATGTTTGGTGTAACCAATATAAATCTCAATCTTTTTTTTACATGAAAATTATTGATCATTGTCACATTAATGCTCCTCAAGATCATATTAAACAGACAAACATATATTACATGTCTGAAGATAAACAACAACTTAAGAGATCAAACTTTCTAAATGCACTCTAGCTTATAAGAGCATGTACATTAGCTCTCCTAAATTTTCCTCTATAATTTACTCAATTGTCATTTTTTCTATTTTTGGGACTAGTTGCCCTTTAGCAGATCCCCTATTATTCACAACTAATTGAACCATAGTAATTATAACTAGAGCATAGAGGAGAGTACAAATTTGAGGATGAGTGAATAATTTATAAGGAGTCAAGCTATTTTAGGGGAGCTGAAAAAGTATCAGTTTAGTAAGTTGAACCCCTATTATAACTTATAGGGGAGCTGATGTACATGCTCTAAGTACATCACATCTATGTACTAATGTATTCCAGCAAATGACTCTAGCAATTACCTATATTCGCAAAAAATGTTTCTAGTTCATCGCCTATGTTTAAACGTCATTTTATCACATATGTTGCGGAAATATATCCTACTTGGCCTCTTTGGGTGATAAATTTTGTGTAAGTGAGTATTGGATTTTGGAGGTGTGTTATTTCATATTCAAAATCGGGAGTAGGTTATTTCAACTTTTCTTTTGATTTATTCACTGCAAAAAAATATTAAATGAAATGACAAAAATACCCTTACTATCAGCCATGTGTCCCTCGCATGATATTATTAACGATAGATTGAGAGAATATGTGATTGACATGGAACATTTTGAAACATATGTGATTGACAATGACATTTAAAACATATGTGATAGACTGATATTCTGGTAATATTCTGTAAACATAAGTGATTGTTATAGTCATTTGCCTTTTTTTAATATGTCTGAAAAAGCATTATTTGGATTGGAGAGAGTATATATCAAAACTTGATGTAAATTTATTTTAAACTATGTTCCTTTATCGTTATATGTCACATTTTGTTTCTAAAATAGTTATTAACATGTCATATGATACATTTTAAAAAAACTGTTAACTAATACTCGTACTATTCCTCGTGTGATTGTTATTGTTTAATATGTATCAACGCACGAGGTGGGGGGTTAGGGAAGATAAAAAGAATTTGTCATTTGTATTTGACATATTTAATTAATATATTTCATTGTCTTCTTTTTTTCTAAATAAAAACTAAAAAATTTCAATTAAATTTGATT
>QFAX02000527.1:0-63025 GCA_003412495.2 Echium plantagineum
TGTTTACTCTGTTTATTTATCTTCACTACATACCTCTTGCCCCGTTGCAAATTCTTATCAATAATTAGTTGATATGTTTTTGCACATTATCCTTCCTCGTATTTTTGTTAAACACGTCCTTGCTCCAATTTGCCGGGGCTCTTATGATATATATATATCAAATAGAGGTCTTTAATTAGCTGGGACCTCGAATGACGTATGTCATACGTACGAAGTTCAGTTTGTCTAGTTGATGCCTCAAATGGTGTAGGTCACGAGACTCCTGTGATGTGTACAGCACATGGAAGTCTTTGTTTTAGCTGAGGCCTCGAACGACGTATGTCAAATAGAAGTCTTGTTCGGGGCTCAGTTTGTCGAGACTCCTGTGATATGTTGCACATATGGAGATCTTTGTTTTAGTTGAGGCCTCGGACGACGTATGTCACATGTTCACGGCTCAGGTTGTTGGGGATCCTGTGATGTGTCTATCACCTGGAAGTTTTTAGCTGCAGCCTCGAACGACGTAGGTCTTATGTTTGAGGGTCAGTTTGTCGAGACTCCTGTGATGTGTATATCACATGGAGGTTTTTGTTTTAGCTGAGGCCTCGAACGACGTAGGTAACATGTTCGAGGCTCAGTTTGCCGAGACTCCTGTGATGTGTATATCACATGGAAGTCCTTGTTTTGGGCTGAGGTCTCGAACGACGTAGGTAACATGTTTGAGGCGTAGTGTTTAGAGACTCTTGTGATGTGTATATCATATGGAAGTCCTTGTTTTAGCTGAGGCCTCGAACGACGTAGGTAACATGTTCGAGGCTCAGTTTTTAGAGACTCCTGTGATGTGTATATCATATGGAAGTCCTTGTTTTAGCTGAGGCCTCGAACGACGTAGGTAACATGTTCGAGGCTCAGTTTTTAGAGACTCCTGTGATGTGTATATCATATTTAAGTCCTTGTTTTAGCCGAGGCCTCGAGCGACGTAGGTAAGATGTTCGAGGCTCAGTTTTCCGAGACTCATGTGATGTGTATATCACATGGAAGTTCTTTGTTTTAGCTGAGGCCTCGAACGTCGTAGGTAACATGTTCGAGGCTCAGTTTTTCAATATTCCTGTATTAATACCTTAAAACAAAGCATAGATTGAAGAAAAATTGAAATTGTAGCATTTACATAGTTGTAGTCTTACCGAAGGATTCACACATCCTTGGAATTATTGATAGTACCTGACTAACTTGGTCACGTGCCATGTCCATGGTACTGACTCACCTGATAACTCTTGTAGTTTGTAGGTCCCTGCTCCCAAGATCTCCGCACTTCTGTATGGACCTTCCCATTTCGGACTAAGCTTATTGACCTCTTTTGGATGAGCTGCTGAGTATGATCTTAGAACCAAGTCCCCAATTCTGAACTTTCGGTTCTTTACCCTCCTATTGTATGCCCTAGACATATAGCTTTTGTATATTTGTGTGTTGTACAGAGCTTGTTCCCTTTTCTCATCCAAGAAGTCCATTTCTTCTCGTAGCCCAGAATTGTTTCTTTCTTCGTCAAAGCCACGTTGTCTGAATGTGGGTAATCCAACCTCTGCTGGTCATAAAGCCTCGGAGCCGTAGACCAAACTGTAAGGAGTCTCGCCCGTTGCTTTTGAAGGTGTTGTTCTTATTGACTAGAGAACCACTAGTAGCTCCCCCTTCGTAGTCTCGGCTTGGATCAAATTCTTTTTGATGCCATTAAAGATGACCCTATTCATCATTTCCACTTGGCCATTTGCTTGAGGGTAGTATACCGGGGCGAAGCGTTGTTCTATGTCATATTTTGACAAAAGTCCCTCAACACCTTTCCCTCGAATTGTGGGCCATTGTCCGAAACTAGGACCTTTGGTATTCTGTATCTTGTCACAATGTGTTTCCAAATGAACCTGACAACATCATCCCCTTTTGTTTTTGCCAGTGGCGCGACCTCTACCCATTTACTAAAGTAATCTACAACCACGATTACATATTCCACATTACCTTGTGCCTTGGGCAACTTGTCCACCAAACCGATGCCCCACAGAGCAAATGGGATGGGGTTGATTATGGGAGTCATAGTTGTTGCTGGTAGGTGTGAGACTGTCCCTTGCCTTTGGCACGCATTGCATTTCCTTACAAAGTCTGCTGAATCCATTTTTAGCGTTGGCCAGAAATAACTTGTCCTTGTAATTTTTAAGGCTAGAGCCCCACCTCCTATATGGCTCTCGCACCAACCGTGGTGCACTTCTGCCAATATCTTCACTGTATCCCTTGTAAAGACCCGTCCCATCATTTTTTGTACAATTCTCCTTCAATGACTTGAAATCGGAAAGCCCTTGTCTTAACTCTTCGTGCCTCTACGTCATCAAGAGGTAACTCTCCTTTGACCAAGTATTTAACCAATGGGGTGCGCCAATCGTCTCCTTCCTCTAAGACACTTCTGATTTGTTTTATCTGATGGGCTATATCTCGTACTTCTACGAGGGCGTCCCTGGGTAACTCTTCATACCAGACTGTCGCGAGCTGTGACAAATAATCAGCCTCTTGGTTCTCTATGCGAGGCACGTGTTGGAAGATGACCTGTTTAAAGAGTCCTGCCACGGCCACCGTTTTTGCTTGGTATACCAACAAAGATTCATTCTTGACCTCACTTTGACCATTCACCTGGTCCATAACACGCTTGGAGTCTCCTTTAATGAGTATTTCTTGCAACCCTAAGCTTCTTGTTAGTTGGAGTCCCGCAATCAACGCCTCATACTCAACCTCATTATTTGTTGTGGGAAAGGTGAATCGTAATGCATAATTGAACCGTAGGCCTTGAGGTCCCTGGATTACAATACCTGCCCCTGACCCTTTGCTGTTCCGAGCTCCATCTACGTTCAATGTCCACTGTAGTTCATTTATTTGTTCGTCCTTGAACGAGCCCGAGCTGTGTGTTGGAGCAGTGCATTCATTAATGAAGTCTGCCAGAGCCTGAGCCTTGATGCTCGTTCAAGGGACAAATGAGATATGGAACTCACTCAATTCAATGGCCCAAGTAGTAAGTCTTCCAGATAGGGCGGGGCTTGATATTACCCTTTTCAGAAGCTGCTCTGTAACAACTTCAATGAGATGAGACTCGAAATCAATTTTGAGGCGTCTTGCTGCAGTTATCAGAGCAAATGCAAACTTATCGATCAAAGGGTAATTCAGCTCCGAGCCTCGCAACACATGGCTCATCCCATTGGAATTTCGTAGGTGCTCATCTCAAATTTTTGAAGAAGGGAAGGTTACGTTCGCCTGACTTTGAGATGAATCTACTCAAAGCTGCTAGACACCCGTTCAGCTTCATAAGTTCTTTGTAACTCTTAGGTGGTTGCATATCCAGCAAAGCTTTTATCTTGTCAGGGTTCGGCTCAATGCCCCTCTTGCTTATCATATACCCCAAAATTTTTCCTGAGGTTACCCCAAATGAACATTTGTCAGGGTTTATCCATAACCTATTTTGGCGGAGCCTCTCCATTGTTTCGGCCAAGTTTTTGATATGGTCTGTTCGCAGTCTACTCTTGACGAGCATGTCATCAACATATATTTCCATGTTTCGTCCAATCTGAGGGGCAAACATGTTGTTGACCATCCTTTGATACGTAGCCCCCGCATTTTTCAGACCGAAGGGCATTACCTTCCAGTAGTAGAGACCATATTCTGTTATGAAGGCGGTTTTTTCAGCCTCAGCTTCGCACATCTTGACTTGGTGATATCCTCTCGAAGCATCCATGAAATCAAAAACCTCATGGCCGGCGCTTCCATCTACCAATCGTGCTAGACAAGGTAATGGGTAGAAATCTTTAGGGCATGCCTTATTTAGACTTGTGAAGTTTGTACACATTCGCCATGTATTGTTCGGTTTTTTGACTAAAACCACATTAGCAATCCATGTAGGGATCTTTAGTTCTTCAATTGCCCCTGCCTTCAATAGGGTCTCAACCTCCTCTTTTATGGCTTTATTTTTTGCCTCATTGAACGTACGTCTCTTTTGTTTTATAGGCGTGTACGAGGGCTCTACATGGAGGCGGTGCACTACTGTTCTTGGATCTACCCCAAGCATATCATGTGGGCCCCACGCGAAGACATCCTGATAGCTTCGCAATAACGTTATCAACCTTTGACGATGAGGCTCGTCCAATTTTGTCCCAATTCGGAAAGTTTTAGCCTTGTCTTGGGGTTGGAAAGGGATTTTTTCCACCTCCTCATGCGGGGCATGAGTCTCCACTTGTCGTTCTTTAGGGGAATTATCGTCCTCCTTGTTGGTTGTGATGCTCACCTGGTTACACTGTTCAAACTTTCTTTTTTCTCCCTTCTCTTCAGAGGGCACTGACTCCAAGTAGCACATGCGAGCTTTTTTCTGATTTCCCCCCATCTTTCTTATGTAGGGCTGTGAGTGAGCCGAGAAATTCGACTCGATTCGGGAAAATCGATCCGAAATTGCTCGATTGGCGACTCGATTCGTATACACAAATATAGGGCCGAATTCCATTTATGAGAATTCGATGGGCCAGGCTGAATTGTCGAATAAATTCGACTCGACAAGGGTTTTATGTATATGGGCTCCAAAGTCCAAATAAGTGAATAACCCATTAACCCTAAAGTCAGCCCAACAGCCCATGTCTGATTATTTTGTTGCCCCATCCGCCCCTATATATATTGTCCCTAATTCTAACCCTAACTAGTTTCTATCATTCTAACCTAATCTGCCTCCTGCCCTTTCATTTCTCTCTCGAGTCTCAGATAACCCTAACTAGTTTCTCTCAACTTTTATCAAGGCCTCTGGTAGTCTTGTGTCTATATCGTATGCGACGTCAGAATCAGTTCCATCATCACATGATACTCGGAATCTTGCTGAAGGTATGAGTATGCTGTATGTATCTGAATGTTGAGTTGTTGACTACTTGAATTGATGTATATTCTGTTCAATTTTTTGAGAAGCTTGTTAAATGTTGACCGTTGACCTCTCAATTTTATACTGTTTTGGTCTCGATTTTGGTTTGCATGTTTTTAGTTTCTCTTTTAATTTTTTATATGTGTACACTGTACTTCTATATTTTGATGTAAATTTGTAATTTATTGTTTTGATTTTTGTAAATTTGTAATGTATTTTGAACTAATGGTTAATTTTTCTTAAATTTTTTAACATTCTAATGGTTTTTGTTCTCTTCAACTTTGTTCAATGTACGAATCGAATTACTTCGAGCAATTCGAGAAATTCGAATCAAATAGGATCGAATTGCGAACTAATTTTCGACCACGAATTTTAAATCGAATTGTGTTTTTGGAAATTCGACGAATTCGAAGCGAATCGAATTCTTCAAACCAAACCAGCGAATCAAATTCAAATATCCTAAAATTCGGTACTATTCGATTTGTTCACAGCCCTACTCCTATGCCACGTGGGATTGGGAATTTCATTTTTAAATGAACAGGTGAGATGATAGCCCTTAATGCTGTTAATGTGGGCCTTCCAATTATGCCATTATATGATGGGTCCTGTATATCAACCACTGTAAACTTGACCAAGACAGAGGCTCGCGTTTTGCCCGTACCAAAGGATACATCTAGTGCAATCATTCCTACATGATTTACTGAATGTCCCGTGAAACCAGTGAGGGAAGTATTAGCTGGTTGCAACCTGCTCCTCGGTAAATGTAACTGATCATAGGTGGACATGTACATAATATCTTATGAACTTCCCGTCTCCACCAACATTCTATCAACTTCGGTTGTTCCAATGACGGGAACTATCATGAACGGGTCATCATGCAAGACTTCCACCCCGTCATTATCCTCATCCAAGAAAGTTATGGGTTCTGTAGGTCTCGCCGTGTGTGCACTAAAGGCATATACCTCTCTCCTGGCATAATTTTTCCGAGCATTACGAGAATCGCCTCCTCCTGCATGCCCCCAGAAATGGTGTTTATTCTTCCTGTAATAACTGGAGACTGGTCTCTTTTCTCCTTTTTGATGCTATTTTCATTTTTGTATGGGCTTCGGGCTCGGCCTTTTCCCTTTTTCTTGTGGTCCGTGAACTCACGAAGATAACCTCTGTCCAACAATTTTACAATCTCTTCTTCTAAGCTACGACATTCTCTTGTGTCGTGACCAAACTCGTTATGATATTCACAATATTTGGCTTTGTCTCTTTTGAAGTAGGGAGTGTGCATCCTTGCTGGTTTGGGTAAGAGATTCTTATCACCTATGGCGGCATACACCTCAGCAATGGAAACATTGAAACTTGCTAAGCCTCTTCCTCCATTGGAGCTAGTACACTTTGATGTCACCTTAGGAAGGTTGGAAGTATAATCACTTTTTCGTACTTGTGTATTGGCAGGAAAATCCACCCCCTAGGTTTTTGTAGGCATTCCCATACCTTTGCCTTGGGCTTTTGTTTATTGAGGATTGTATCCCTAAGGTCCTTAGGGCCTTTGTCTTTGAGTTTTAGCTCCTCAACATCAATGTATTTTTCGAATCATGGAGGTGAGTTCATCCTTACCCAATGGCTTCTGTAGGGTCAAGGCCTTCTTGAGCTTACCATACTGGAGACCCTCATAGAAGGTCATATAAGCCAAGCGTGAATCGACCGTTGGGATTGTTAGCAACTTGTCGTTGTATCTCTTGTGATACGCCCTAAGGGTTTCCTCATTCTTTTGTTTGATGGCCAATAGGGCACGCTCGTCCTCCTCTTGATTTATCTCCGAGCCAAACTTAGCCAGAAATGCAAGTGTTGTCTGACCGAGCGTGTTTATGGTTCCCTATGGTAATTGCATGAACCAATCTAAGGCCTTTCCTGTTAAACTATTCGGGAATGCCTTAGCGTACATGTCCTTATCTGGAGTGGACACGATCATCTGAGCCGTGTACCCCCGTAGGTGATTTCGAGGGTCATTTGTTCTGTTGTACTGCCGCAACTGTGGAATTACATACCTTACTGGAACTGGTTTGGTCTCTAACCTCTCCGAGAATGACATTCGTGTTTATGGGACCATGTACGTACCTGAGGTTTGATGGTTGCCAATATTGAGGCTTTGAACTTATCCATCTCCTCTTTCATCGTTTTTATTAGGGCCTCCTGAGTTGCAGGCACCTCCTGAGGAGGTGGTGCTGGCATTGACAGCCTCTCTGAATTGTGGTGATGACTACCTTGGCCTGCGTACGGAGCTGCAGGTACTCCTCCCTGGGGTACTGCTTGTCTATGTGACCTCTCTATAGCCAGATTATGAATAGGATTATGTGACGCCTCGAATGGCTCTTTTTGAGGAGCTTGTCTCTGTTGCCTCGAGTGTCCTTCCTGTTGTTGGGCCATGGTTTCCATAGCCATTTGCACAGCTATCTGTACCCTTCTATTTAGCTCCGCCTCAATCTCCGGTGTAAAAATCACGGGAGGTTGAGGTTGAGGTGGTAGGCTCGTAGATTCTTCCATTTGTGGAAGAGGTTGTTCCTGTAATGGATGTTGGTTTACGTTTTCCATTGTGTTTTGTTTCGAGCCACAGACGGCGCCAATGATGGACTTTCTCTCCTTTCGGCCTCGCCTTCAGGATGGGCCAATAAGGGCGAGAGACAAACAGTTATATCCAAACTGACAGGTGCCTGGAACCTGCGTGTAGAGATGGTGCGCCTTGGGTTGGAGCGCGCCCAGGGGTTCCGTCCTCAGAAGATTCGGCTACACCTGAAAGCGTGACCGTTGCCTGCCATAGACATTCCGATGCTTAAGTCAGTAAAAGCCGAAGGAGTGCTTAATTATTGTAGTAATGAATAACAAGAAATCAATTACCTCTCATGGTAGAAAGTACTACTATTTATACTAAAGATAGAGAGAGAAAAGATTAAGTTAGAGATGAGGAGATGATGCCAAGTGTCATCATCTGGTGATCTTGGGCCTATAGAGAGGCCCCAACCTTAATCTTGGAATGGACCCGTCCACTTCCCTTGAGCTCTTATGCTCTCTTGGATATGTCCTCCTAGACTTGGGCCGGACGGAGTCCATTGATAAAATAGAGAGTACATCGCTGGAGATTGTCAGAAGCTATCAGAAACGTGGTTCATCAACTCCTACCATCCATTGTCTATATTGATCATCCTCGAATACTTAAAACCAAATTTGTGAGAATAATATACTCCATATTAGACCATCTCCATTGGGGAGTATTTGCTAGATAATTGGTGTGATGAACTCCTCCAATAGGAAACAATTGGAGTGAGTATCTTTTTACCCAATTTCTAAAGAGTTATTCAATAATCTTGAGAATTGTTGACAAAGTGGGGTAGGGAGGGGGAGATGTGGAGGAGGGAGACAATAATCCCACATGAACTTGATGAGGTGGTGATCTGTTATTGGTACTTGGATATTTATTTTATCCTCGTTCTTTAAATGATATTTTCACAAAGACGATCTATTTACTCAAGTACAGCAGAAGAAACTTGAGCAAAACTTTTCACTTAACTCCAACTGACATGAGAAAACGCAGCTTGTTACTGAGTTCTGCAAGATCAGCCTCATTACTAACCGAGGATGGAAAACAAACACTAAACAGCACCATCTTATTGTCAATTTCTAGTCAAGCATTAAGAAACAATAAAAACTAAGTACAACTTTATAGAAATAACATCATCCAACTCAGACATACAGAGCATTAATAACAACTAGCTGCTTGGATAGGGATGAGATCTGGTGCCAACTTATTTAGGTGCCAACTGTACCAACTGAGTATATATATACTCAAATATGTTTATCTAGAGTACATATGTACTCTGAATACAAATATATATTGTTACCAATTTTAACATTTATTTATGCTCAATTAATTATGTTTATAAAGAATACATATGTAACCAAATTTGTTTATCTAGAGTATAAATATACTCAAATATGTTTATCTAGAGTATATATATACTCAAATTTATAAATATATATGTGTTTCTCTTAAAAACATGTTTCTCTTAAAAATATATATGTACTCAAATATGTTTATCTAGAGTATATATATGTATATATATGTTTCTCTTAAAAACATGTTTATCTAGAGTATATATATACTCAAATATGTTTATCTAGAGTATATATGTACTTTGAATATAAATATATATATTCTTTATTAATTTTAGAGTCTATTTGTACTCTAATATATTTCTATAGAATACATATGTACTAAAATACGTTTTTGTAGAGTACATACGCAGGGCGAAACCAGGATGAAAATAACGGGGGGCCAACTTCGAGAAAAATAAAATTGGGAGGGTCAACACAAATAAAAATAGTGAAAATATCAAAAAAAAATGTTAAAAACGAACCTTGGAGGGCTTGAACCCATGACCTCTACCAATTACATATAGGTTTTAACCAACTAAGTTACACTTCTAATTAGTTACCTTACACTTTTTAGTGTATATATCGCAAAAATTCAAAAAATCATATATAGATATAAGGATATCGAAAAACCTAGGGGGCCGATGCCCACCCCACCCCCCCTTGGCTCCGCCCCTGTACATACGTACTCAAATATAGTTTGGTAGAGTACATATGTACTCTGATATTTAAATATATATATAATTAATTTTAGAATTTATTTGTACTCAAATATGCTCTGTAGAGTACATATGTACTCATATATGTTTTTGTAGAGTACACATGTACTCTGAACATATATATATACACTTATGTGGAGTACATATGTACTCGTTTGAGTACATATGTACTCGTGTACTCAAATATGTTTCTACATGTCTATATGTAATCTGAATATAAATATATATTATCAATTTTGGAGTTTATTCATACTCAAATATGTTTTTGTAGAGTACATATGTACTCAAATATGTTTTCGTAGAGTACATATGTACTGAATATAAATATATATATTCTTATCAATTTTAGAGTTTATTTATACTCAAATATGTTTTGTAGAGTATATATGAATTCTAAATACAATGTACATTATTGAACACAAAGTTCAAAGTACCCATGTACTTCAAATTTATTAAATTTGAGTACACATGTATTATGAATACAAATATTAATATTCTCATCAACTTTAGAGTTTATTTGTACTCAAATATGTTTCTCTTAAAAACATATGTATTCAAATATATTTCTCTTAAAAACATATGTATTCAAATATGTTTTTCTAAATTACATATGTACTCAAATATGTTTTTGTAGAGTATACAAGTACTTTGAATATAAATATTCACATTATCAAACACATAGTACTTTCGTACTCAAATACATGTGTCTTGAGTACATATGTACTTTGTTGGCATGTTGGCACATAAGGAAGTTGGCACCATATCCACGCCCGCTTGGATATGTCTTCAAAGATACATAGTATTCATGACACTTGTTATTACTCGAAATTAAATTATGAATAGATTTTCTAAATTTTCCTATTGGCCGGTTTCAAATATAGTAAAATCAGTTTCGAACTTTCCTACTGGATTATTGCATCACAAGTTGTCATATGCATCTTCCATTAAATAAAGGTTGTCATTTATTTCCTATACTATTTCATTAATTAGGGCCTCCTTGTAAAATTACACCATTTCTTAATAGTTGTGTAAATTGCTAAAACATTAACTATTTTGGGACGGAGGGAGTATATGATTGCGATTTAAATTTCATATAAAATTATGATATTAAAGTATTCTTTATAAAGTACAAAAATACTTGTGCACAAATACAATATTCTTATGTAATTTTATTTAATTTAATGTGTAAAAATATTTCTATGTAAAATTAAATTTTAAAAATATAAATAAATTAATTATTTATCCCCCTTAATTTTAGAACAACATGGGCTCCCCTTCTCACATTAAACATAGTGGTAGATAGCTTTCATGAAACAAGTCCAATTTTCAAACAATTTAAAAATACACTTGCGAGTTAAGAATTCCTTTTTCTATATTTGTTCCCTTGATTATTACATAACATCATAATTGACTTATGAACCATTAAGACATGCAATCTGACCAATTCATATATCAACCACTAAGTTGATCCAAACATATCCGAGACTTGTAAGAAAAAAAAGGCCCTTAATTATGAATAAATAAATTTTAAATTCATAGTAACTTATTATTATTATGAGAATTTTGTTATGTAAAATATCAAAAACGCCTAAATCATTATAGCATTATTAAAATCTTCGTGACTAATATCGCATAATACGACTCGGTTTGGTCTAGCGTGGTTGCGCCCCGGCCCCCGCCCACCCCACCTATCAATCATTGTGCATCAACTTCTTCAAGTCGTGATGCCCACTTCACATTCTATTTGCATGTTTGAAAACTCCCATATATATATATTTCCCAATCTATGTAAAATCTAACAAATTCAAGTTTGATAACTCCCCATATATATTTTCGTTTTCTTGATTCTTGAAAGATTTTCATTACAAATGGAGTCTTATTTGGGCATTTATCAAGAAAACAAGAAGGATAATGCAAATTCCCTCATTCAATGTTCAAGAATGGTTGAATTTTTCCAGGTGATCACAATTACTCTGCTTAGCCTTCTTCTTCCTCTTGGATATCTTCTTCTAGCTAGACTCACGACTGCGCGATATCTCCTCGCTATTACAGCTAATCAACTAACGAATATTGAATCGCCTTCTTTTATAGCATCGCGCTTTCTCAAAACTGATGGCATTTTCGAATACATTCTTGTTGGGACTATTACTTCTGGAGCTTTAATTCATAGCCTTTATGGTAGAGTAAGGTGTATAAATCAATTAGATTCGAGCCCTCGAGGTTGGATATATGGTTCTTGGATTTTCCTCTGTTTTTTCCAAGTTTGCATTTGTTTTGGAATAGAAGGAAGCATTTCAGCTGGTGTGGATGGTGCAGGTTTTAGTGAAGAGAAAGATTTTGTGAGAAGAGTTGTTTTCTTCTTTGGTTTGCATGAAACGACGAGGTTTTGGTCGAAGGTGGTGGTGAAGCCGGTGGTGGATGATACGCTTCTTGGGTGTGGGAGTAGGGAGAGGTGGATTGGGAAGGCCGCGTTGGCGGGTGGTTTTGGGATGTTGTGGTGGTGGAGGCTGAGAGATGAGGTAGAGGCATTGGTGGTTGTGGTTGAGGTGAAGAGACTTTTGGGGTTGGGTGTTGGTGGCGCTGACTTTGGTGGGTGGTGGTTGTATTATTTGACGGCGATGATTGGTGGTGCTAGGGTGGTGAAGAGTGTTTTGTGGGTGGGAGGGGTACTGTTTTGTTGGAGGAAGAGGCCAGAGGAAAGGAATGGTGACATTCCTGATAATGATGGGAAGGTTTAATTTCATTCCCAAGTCACGTTGTGATGCCGATGGCTCGATAGCCTAGTGACTTCCGATCTAACCTTTCATGTAAGAGTCTACGAGTACGAACCTTATTGGAAACAAATTTATCTCATATTATACTCTAACTGTTCATATCAATTTTCTATATTTTTTGTTCATTTTCTAAAATCATTTGGCAATGTGTAACTACTCCCAATACCTTTTTAGAGAATTTTTATTAATTTGGTCATCTTAAATTTATTTCTTGTTTCAATTTACAATCATGGAGAAAGAGTGAGCATTATATATTTTTCTCTTTGCAATCATATACAGTACTTGTTTAATTTGGTAGATCAAAATTTGCTAGATCAAAACTTCCTTTATTGTCTACAAATTTTACTCCTTCTGACCCTAAAAAATTGACAAATTTATCAAAATTTCATATTCCTAAACTCGTCACATTCGATTAATTTTTAATAACATTTTTCCAAAATATTGTCTATCCCAAAACCATAAGTTATTTCATCTAATAATATAGGAATATGATGCCATTTCGATCAGGTAACATATTTTTGGTCCGTTTCGACTTCAGACCATATTATTGACCCGTTGGGACTTCAGTCATATTTTCAACCCATTTCCACCGGAGACTTCACTTTTAACCCGGAAACATTTTTTCGATCACAGACCATATTTTTGGTCTGTTTCGACCTGTGAACATCTATTTCACCCCCTTTGGACCCGTTCCGACCGAGGCGGACCATATTTTCAGTGTGTCGACCCGGGAATATATATTTTCGGCTCGTGGTGACCCGCGACCATATTTTTCAACCCGTTCCAAAAGACAATATGGTCGGAGGCCGAAAGGGGAGAAAAATGATCCCATTTAAACAGGCCTTAGATGTTTGATACACTAAATTGCTCAATATTTTTTTGTGGAAAAAGAACAATCATTCAAGGATAATGATTGCATTCACAATCATTCTTATGTTCTGGGGGGGGGAAACAATTTATACTCCTATTTTCATTCCGAATAATTGTCCTAGAGAAAGTACATCGGAAAAACTGCAAAATTGTCTCATTTTCTATCCGATTATTTTTTAAATTTGAAAGACATCGTTATTAATACTATTAATGTTATGAATTATTTTCAAAAAGAGATTGAACATTAGAATATTATTTCCTTCAACCGTAAGATTTCATCTTTTGACCTGATTACAATTTAAAATGTTACACGAGGATATTGCAAATTGCCAATTATAATGCATATAACATTATAACTGTTGCAATTGAACAAAAATGTTTTTCAAAGAATTTAAAACTACAAAATAGTCGTTCAGAAATTAAATCAACAAAAGGAATATTATATGTACATGGCAACTCAAAACATATGGTCGATGACGGATGTCAGTATATTTCATCTAAGCAGAACAAAATATTAGGAATTTTCGTTCAATGATGGCGTTGATTTTTTCGCGATAACCCCAAAATTCATTAATTTAAAGAAATAGGGGAGAAATTAAGACATCGAAATATGAATAGAATCGATAGATACATAATCGGGTGGTCATAGGGGTGGATAGAAGTAGGAAGACAAGGAGAACCCCATGAAAAGTAGACCCCCAACTGCAGCAACTGTACGTTGCGAGATCTTGGAGGCCAACATGCTTCCTCCTACCACTGCCACTGAAGTACATATGGTATGTCCTATAGTAGCCCCTACAGCTACTCCAACTGCGTTTTTGTGCGTAGCCAGCTGCGAAAGTCAGAGAACACATTACCACACTAAAACAAGAGAACAAAGGTGCAGAAGAAATAAAAAGCTTTGACAACGTCAAAATATACAAATAGTAGTGAAAATTGCTTTAGCGATGGTCCGAGATTGTCAACACGCTCAGTATGCAGGCAGCAATGAGATGTACAGTTCCGAAGGAAGGTTCATCTGAGGGGACCTTGGTATATATTTTAAGCTAAACACAGCTTAGTGTATGGATTATTATCCCTTCCAAGGAAATATTGGTCGACTCTTTATACAATGAGGACAAACATTGGTCCAGCAAAAGACATATCCATGATGATAACGTACAACAATTTATGAAAGGAAAATCAGTAGCTCGAAGACTCCCTCCATCGCAATTTGTAAGTCCCTTTTTCTCAAATAAAAATCCTATTATGGGTTCCATTTTACCAAATTTAGTAAGAAAAAGTGGAGGGAAATATTGGTTTTGGGAGATAAGATTAGTACTTCGATTTTTACACTCCAAATTTGATAACCACACTCTACTTTATCACTTTTTGTAGATTTTTATAAAGTACAGTGAAGGATAAAATTGAGAAAATAGAGTGTAACAATCATATTTGCAGTGTACACATTAAATCTCCAAGATTAAAATTTTCTAAAAGTATGTGCAAAAGCAAAGTGGACTACCAAATTCGGAACGAGGGAGTAGTTCATATTATACTACCTGCCCTTTTTATCAATTGTGTGAAGTAGTAGATAGTGTTTGCACTTCACTCTGTTACAGCACGAGTAAGACTACAATCTATATGTCCCTTTCTTACCCTACTTAGGCATGAGCCTCTTCATTGACATTGGGGCATGTCGTCGTTGTTTTTGTATTGACCATAGATTGATATCAGTTAAATAACTTTTGTTTAATATCTAATATTGTGGCATACAAATATGTAGTTTATAGAATCCAATTGTATATATATTTTGACAAAAAACTTTTTAAGCGTATTGCTTGAATTTTTTGCCTCACAAGTGCATTGACTATTTGTTTTAAGATAAACTCCCCATTTAAATAGGCATGGAGGGAGTACAAAGTTCATAATTCCAGAGCAGAAAGGTGAACTCAAGTATAAGTTGATACGATCAATGATAAACATTCAATCCACAAAATATAGAAAGTAAGTAATCAAGACGTTCTTGAATAAAATATAAGTTCAGTCAAAACGTTACGTTTCATGTCCTTCTAATAATAAAGGAGTAGTTAGTAGCAAAGATACTTACGGCGATTGTTGCTATTTGGCTACGATCGCCCCATTCTGCTAAAAAGGTCAATATAAATGACTGCATGAAACAATAAACATTAAGTCAGAAATTGATTATTTTCCACCAGATACCACATGTAAAATTGTTAATATAGTGTCTTAGTTGAAGATAAACATGATTATACTTAAAACACCTTTATTTAAGGTACTAGAATTCTTGGAGATAAGAATAGTTAGGGAAAGAAAATACAAGAAACAATGAACTAAAACACAAGAAATACCTCCAAATATATTGGTGTACAAAACCGAGACAAGAAACGGCGGTGTGCTGTCTTCCCTTGCCCAGATTCAAGTTTCTCTTCAACCTGAGGCCACGATCAATCATCAAAATTTTAAAAAGAGGGAAGTAGGAGTTTTAAGAAAGAACATAAACCAAGAACAGAAAAGACTAACAAAACGTGCTAGCTCTATTCTATATGCTCATGATGACGAGTTCGAAAGACCATTATTGAGCTAACTAACAGAGAGGAACTGGAACATCAATCTTTCATTGTAGCCCAATGTGAAATACATATTAAATCAAAGCCCACAGCCAAACATAATTACAATATACTCTCCTTCTCAACTATGGTGACATTTTTTAGAAAATCATTTGAGATAAATTATCTCCCTACTTCCACTTTTTCCACCTAATTCAATACGCGTGTCTTAGAAACTTGGTAAGAAGTGACAAGCAATGAAGTCTCACAAGGAAAATATGATAAATAGTGCAGGAGGGAGTAATATGTCAAATACTTATTGGAGAAAAGCTGAGAACAAATGATCAACTCTTCTCTCGCTTTATGGAGTGTGTAACTAAGAATGGTAACAAGCCTGTCTATATTAATATGTCACCGATAGTTGTGTAAGTTGACCAATCTAAATCAAGTGGGGTAGTATACTTGGTAGCAGATGAGAATCGTAATCTTCATATTAGAGTTCTAAACCTAAGGATCATTTTCAACAAATCCCAATTAAAGTTAGAGATGTCGCATCCTTGATTCAGTGTTTAATTTTTTACATAAGTAGAAACTACATGACACCACAATGAATTACGCAAATAATAGGAATAAACTATCACAACAGGTTAAGGTTGTTACACGACCATGAACATCTTCAACTGGAAAAACCAGAATGATATACTAACAGTTGATGAAGGACGAAAATTGATCTGCTTCAAAGTAGCCATGCCCTTCGTCATGTTGTTAATGGGTAATAGGTGGAGATCAATCCATATTTACTTCATCAAATTACACATTGGTAGCTCATGAGATATAAAAATAGGCATGGATATTTAGGGAGTGAGGATGAGCAATGAAACTACCGAAAGCATATTCAGGATAACAAAAAATACCATCATGAACTCACATTCAGCTATTAAAAAACTGATCAAGGAACAAAAAATTTGAATTAAAAAAAAATGAAAACTGACATTGAATTAGCAGCTGTGCTATACGATGTGCTATACGCGCACATTATTAGGCAAGTCTGTATAACCAAAATGAAAATGGGAATCTCTTGATCATATATTATCACAATTACTAAATCTTAAGACTTAAAGAAAGGATGAACATACTTCCTCCATTTCTTTCTTCTGAGAACCCTTTGGGTCTGACCTCCAAGCGATATACATCAATCGCAAACCAAAGAAAGCATAGAGAACTGCAATGATCATAACAAGAATAAGAAAGCATAGAGAACTACAATGAACATTCATTTCACTTCCAATCTCATTGGATAGTTAAAACAGGAGCGTGAGTACAATATGCAAACTAAACCACGTACTTGTAGCTGCGCTGTTTGTATGCTTTCTGGATATCAAGTTTGGCACTATCCTGCCAAGTCCTGTTGAAAGGATCTGATACACAGCCATAGATCAAGTATCAAAAAGAGTTGATAGTATAAAACAGAAGGAAGGAAGAAGTTCATGACTTTTCAAGAAGTAATTGCTGATATTCATAAAGAAAAATACTGTATAAGAACATCATTTTCAGGTTTTTAGTGTGAGAAACATGATTAAGAAAGCAAGAGGCATCACTCACCGTCATTACAACCAAAGCACTAAGTGCACCCGATAGAACAATTGACTTAGGGTGGCGCATGGCCATAAGAGCCGCTATTATAAACGTCTCATCTCCAATCTACAGGAACAAAAACATTATAAATCTTTACAACCTCTCAGGAGCAATAAATTCTAGAAGGCATGGCTTCTCTACGTTTCTACAATGTTTCATCTCCGGTAGGGTACACACATATGCAATAAGTGATGTAATGATGCCTATATGAATAAAGAAATATGTGACTTGGTAATAAGGAAGGTGAACTGACCTCGCTGACAAGTATAATAGAAAAACTCGCAAAGAATGCATCAAAGATCCCGAGATCAGGATCCACATTAATGCCAACAGCAACTGAATCAGAATCATTATCCTCTCTGCTGACACTAGTCTTAATTCTGTCAACCAACATCTGTGCATAAAAGGAACAAGTCAGGAACCAATAATGTGAACTTTACACAACAATGTGTACTTAGATCCAAGCAAATATCATAATAGACGTGGTAAGGTCGAGATTTTGAACCATATATCCCATACATGAGTTAACATACTTCGCACTTGCATTCAGTTTCTTAACATAAAAATGTTAGGCCTGTTTCGTGAAATTCTCCCTCCTTTACCTTCCTACTTTGATTAGTTTATGCTTCACACAGTAACAGTCAATGTGAAGCTTATCTCTTAATGAAGAAGCCATGTTCATTTATTCTGTTGGCAAATACTATGCGCTCACATCTTCAACGATATAAAATTTAAAAACGCGTGAAAAAACGATCCCCAACTCAATGTGAAATTGCCTAACTACGATACCCAATCATAACAATTCATGTCATACCACTTCTTAATTCTTCTTATAAAGCTGCTCATATCCAAACATACGCAACATTTTACTTTCCAAAACAATTAGACCCTCGTCATTGCAAGACTCGAACGACCTCATCATTGCTAGTAATATCAAATAACCACTATGCTAACCAACGGATAGCAAATTTAAGATCATGGAAATAAATATGTGATTACTCATAGCCAATTCAGACAACTCAGACCAGAACTACCAAAGTTGGAATTTTTTTTTTTTTTTTTGTAAATTAACGATCAATTATGAATACAATGGTATTACAAACGAATACAGAAATTTCTATTACTAAGTTAGGTTCGAAACCATGATCTTTTGCATAGAAGGTTGGGTCGGATGCCACTAGGCTATAGAGCCATCGGCAAAGTTGGAATCTTTAATGACCAAAAATGCTAAACAAGCAATAAACCACTATGGTTAAACTAGTGGCCACGAGATATTACTTGCAACGACGAGTTCCTGAGATCGAGTCCATGCAATGACAAGGGCAGATTTCAAGAAACAATGAGATATAATAACTGACCTTACCACGACGACCCAGATCTTTGATACCTCCATTTGCCTCTTCAGAACCAAATTCTTGGGAAGAAATTAGTGGGAAAATGGCACACAAAATAAGGAGAAACAACAAGGGTCCATTGTAAATACTGGGTTTTCTTGATCGTGTTAAAGCCATATTTATTCAATTTCAAGAAAGGAATCAGAATCAAATGAATAAAGGGAAATACAAAAAAAATGTGGGCTTTATTTATAGATGCAGATCTTGAAATGAATCGGATCTGCACTCAATTGATTGTTTTTGAGAAATTCTATAAAGGGTCAGATACCATATTGAAGCAAGAAGGAAGGAGGGAGGGGGTGGGTGGGGTGGGGGGGTACCCTACCTAGTAGTATATCAGGCTAACAGCTCCCGAAACATGGATGCTAAAAAAGAGTAAAAGTCTTGAGCTGATTTCATTACACTCTATACACGCACCTAATCGGTCAGTTTACCCTTATGGTCCGTTTGGATTGGGGTGAACCTAGGTTAATCTAGGTGAAATTTATTATTCACCCCGTTTGGAACCAGTTTTTTATTTTTTTTAAGGTTAATGTAGGTGAATCTAGGTTAATGTAGGTTAACACATTCTCCTTCATTCACCCTCAAATCGTTCACCCCCAAATCGGTGGGTAATGCTAGGTTAACGAATTAATATTTTATTATTATTATTAGATGAGACTAAACTACCTATCAATAATATTACTCTCCGTCAAATATTATTTGCCTCTTAAAAAAATAACTTCCCTCATCATATAAACTACCGCTTCATTTCTTTCTTGCGTTTGTTGTCAACTCTCTCTTTCCGCTTGAAAAAACAGTTTTTTCTTGGCTGCTCTTTTTTTCTCGCTTGAATAATAAAAAGATCATATTTTTTTGCTTTTCAATTTCAATCCGTGTGTACTATATTTGTTTGTTGTTACGTCTAGCTTTTTCTCCTAGTGTAATAATCGATGTTAATCATTTTTTCAATTAATCATCTAATTATCAAATCACCTTTTGAATGTATGTAAATCAACATATACGAGCATTGGCATATTCCTTGTTATAAATACTTGTGTACTATATGTGTACTAATAATTAAGTACACGATATTTGTTGTTTATGTTTATCTTTTGTTAAACATGTGTATGTTTATTTTGCTAAAGATTATTGATACGTTATTTCTTATATTTTTTTTTATAGAACATATTTATGTTTTGTTAATATTTTTATTTAATATCATTTAATTTGCAAACAAAAACAAGGTATTTTGTGCTGAAATAAAGAGAAGGATATTAATGTCAGTTCAATAGTTAATAATTTTATAATGTTGTTTTTCAAGTTATTAATTATTTTGTTTTACCTAGTGAAGGGTAATTGAATCCAAACATGAATTATAATAGTTTCACCTACATTCCCCTGCATTCCCCTACATTCCCCTAACCTAGGTTAATTTTAAATGTTTACCCTCACCTAGATTCAACCCAATCCAAACGCACCATTAAACTTTTAAATCGGTTAATTTCTCCCCTGAACTACGACGAATTGGTCAGTTTAGGGAATTTCACTATAAAATTAATTGTGTTTAGGTTTTAATGAAGATTCGAACCCCTATTTTGCCCCCAAACTGACCCCAAAATGTCTATTATATGTCGAATCCCTATTTGCCTTTTATTAAAACCTAAAAACTATCAACTTTATGGTGAAATTCCCCAAACTGACCTATTCGTCGTAGTTCAAGTTCAGGGGCCAAATTAACCGATTTAAAAGTTTAGGGGGCAAATTGAGCGTCTCAGAAGTTCAGACCCTTATATAATCAATTGATAATAGGTCAAGGTGCATTGTGAAATTTAACTCACCTAATTAGTGTTTCTTTTAGATAGAAAATGATTATTTTGCCCCTCTTTTAATTTTCTTAATCGCCGTCCTTTAATCTAAGAGTCATAAACCTAAAATAAAAATCTCTTTTAGGTATCTATTTTACAAATATAGTAATAAAAAATGGAAGAAAGGTTATGTTTGTATAAAAGTAAATGATGCTTAGAAAATGAATTGGAGGGAGTACTTGAACATGAGGAGGTATAATTGTACTTTCACACCTAAAAGTCACTATATGGACATGTATATAAGAACAACTATTTTACCTAAAAATAAACAGCCTCGAACATTATACTTGCAAATAGGAGTGAAAAGAATACTTTCACTTCTAAAAAACATTATTTGACTATTGTATTGGGGGAATTGGCAAATGGAATCTGGTGCCAATTCCCTTACATGTCTACTAGACCAACTTGATTCAATTGTACGAGCCTCGACCATTTAGCTTTCTAATTTCACACCGCTCTTCCCAACCGGGTTCCTCTTCATTCTAACTTCAATGCATCATAATCTTTTTTATTTTGCTTTTCCTACAAAATCAATTCCAATTGTTTCTTTTACAAAATCAATTCCAATTGTTTCTTTCCTACACAATCAAGTCATGCAAAGCTGTAACGCCCCGCCCCCGAAACCGGGTCGGAACGTTATTTGATTTGATGAACTGGCCTCACAAACCACCACGGGTCTCTCCAGCACGTTTTGTCATCACTCACGTGCTCACCAGGACACTTCCCAGTGGGTCACCCATCCCAGAATTTCCCCAGGTCAAGCACACTTAACTTTGGAGTTCTCCTGAGTTGGGCTACCGAAAAGAAGATGCATCTTGATGGTATGAGTAGTACCAATCAAATCTATCACATTGCCCACTTTGGGCCGGGTATTACAAAGCTTTATGAATGGAGAAATCTGTTTAATTTGTTTGATTTTTATTTAATTTTCTATTTTATAATTAAAGTTTTTGTTGTTATTTACTACTTAATTAACTGTCGTCGGGTAACTTTTTGATTTGTTGGAAAAAACTTCAGAACAATGAGTGTGTATTAACATAGTACACTTGAACTCGAAAAATATTACATTTGGTTAATTAAAACTTCAGATTATTTCTAGACTCTAACATGTATTTGCATAGAATACTTGAACTCCAACAATACCGAATTTGGTTAATTAAATAACTTCAGAGTACTTTTGTACTCTAACATGTTTTTGCAAAGTATATTTGCACTACCTTGAAGAATATAATTTTTTTAATTTTTTTAAGCCACTAATGGCTCAATTTATTAATAACCCCTAATAGTTTTTTAGCAGAAGCCCAATACATAATTGTTTCTTGAGTCGAAACCCAGTACAAAAAGGTGTAATACCATAATAGTAACTTAATTAAAACAAGTGAGAAGCCTAAGATAAAATTGAGGTTCTCTGCTCAGCGTCTGTATATCTAGCGAATGACGTCAACCGTTGTCATTAAATAAAAGCCGGTGGCCTTTCAGTCCACTGGATTTTGCCTTTTTGGAGGGAGTCTTTGCTTGTTTATCATACCACGCCTTTAAAGGCCACCCTTCATTATGTTGAGCTTTACCAACAAGCGTTCGGAAATCCTTCGTTGTATTTGCGTGCTTTGGTGCAAGTCGCTCAGAGCGTCTGTCTTCTTCCTTTTGAAAGAAATGAATATTTGTGAAGGCAGCGTATGTACCCTGTCTAGGCTGGTCTTTTCCTCTTGTAGCTGCCTGTTGTTGTTCTTTTTGACATATAAAAAGATCTTCAGCCTCCATTTGTTGTGCCCACGAAATCTGCTCCTCTTGTGAGCATGCCTGTGTGATAGTTGATCTTGTCGAAGTGAAAGGTATAACCTGATGATGAAACGCTGATGTAGACTCCATTGCAGTTGCTCTTTCCCAGATAACCATGTCCATTGTGGAACTTGTGTCCTCTTCTATAGTTGTCTTCTTTTGCCTCTGATCGAGCTTCTAGTTCATTTGTAATCTGAACTATTCTTTCTTCCTTTTCAGCCTCAACTTCTTCAGCCCTTTCAAGCCGTGGTGTTTTTATCTGTGTATTTCCTTGTTGATCTAGTGTTGCACTAGTGATCTGTTTTGATGCTTGCAAATCTGCGTTGTCTGTCATGTCAATAGATTCCATTTGGTCAGCCCAAGAAGGTTGTTTCAGAACTGAAACACCTGCAACCTGTTTTGTCGAGGCGACCAATTGTTGCTCACTCATTTTGCACAAATCTAACTGGTGAATCTGCACTGAATCATTATCCTTCCCAAGTGTACAATCTGCAGATTTTGAGTGTTCCATATCAGTCCTTGAATGCACCAATGGATGCTGTAAAATCTGACCTTGTCGTTGTCCAACCTGCTCGGCCTTTGTAGATGTCGGAGCTGATAGATTCTGCAAGTTCTGTTCTGCATAATGTGCCAACGGATGCTCCTTATTGTCCCCAAAAGTGGCACTATCATTCGTTGTAGGTTCTGGCCTTTTCTCATCGACGAAATCAGAGACAAGGTGCCCTTGTTTAGTAATCTGATTCAGCTGGATATGCCCCGCATTCTGTGTCGCTACTAACTCTTGTTTTGCCATACAAATCTGTGGCGATGCATCCGACTTCTGCTGTAGATTTTCTACCCCAATCAACTTCACAATCAGCATCGTATTTGCATCTTTAGACAATTGTAAAGTTGTCGGAGATTGACCATTCAAACTGAGATCCATAGACTGTTTTGAAGCAGCTAGAGAGGTGGACCCCCACCCCCGCCAAAATTCGACACACCACCTACTTTGCAGTTCGAATATCAACCTTCTTCCATACTTGTTTGGGACGACCTTCCAATGTAGCCACTACAGTAGGATTGTGTTTATCAACAGCCGAGGATAACAAGCCAGATTTTCTTTTACAAGTTGCAGATGTATGACCAATATGTGAGCATTGTGGGCAGTATTTGGGCACGACATCATAACAGATTTTTATCCTCCTAGTTTCAGTTAGAACCCTTGTTTCATCATCCACAACTAGCCGTTTGTGCACAGTCTAGCCTGTGCGACTTTGTTCTCCTTGTACAATTAACTTTTTGTATAATTATCTTTTTCTTTCATCAATTAATAATGCAATGAAAGAAAGCTACACAAATGCCAAAAAAGAAAAACATTTTATCGATTGATTAAATCAAGTAGAATAGAAGTTCATATATATAGATCATCTAAATGCACGTCTTACAACTTTAAACATAGCCTCAATGATGCCCGCCCATGGCTAAATACAAAAATATGGGAAGAGTCGCAACTAATTATCAAAGTTGGCCCTAAGAATCAATGAAGTAATTAGGAGTGAATAGATATAGTTTTTTATAATATCACAAAGAATAAATTATAAACGCACCATCCCTTCATAAATAGAGATCACAATGTCATTGCTAAGATTCTGCTTACGGTGATCTTGCCTTATTGACAGTATCCTGTCAAAGATGAAGTCATGCATTACTTCAAAAGGATATTTTTTGAAATTCTCACTTCCTTAAGTTAAGAACATAGTTGAGCGCGTTCACCAACACCGGAAGAGGCCTCACATCAGAAGCTTCTAAATACTTCATGGAGATAGTTCTGCAAAACTGGACATCGCTTAAGTAAGACATACAATGTTAAATCAAGAGTTTCCACTGACATCAACGCCTAACACAATATTCCATAATTTAAAAAAAGGTATTTTCTCATCTTGATATAATCAAACACATATGATTTTAGGTCAATTGACTTACTGAAGATAGATAACGATTCATCTAGAATTTTGTTAACAAACAAAATGACCAACTACACCTAGACAACTTAATTTACTACTCTGATCTTTAAAGAACAAATGCATAAGTGTGAGCAAAGACAGATCCAGACAGTTAGATTGGCAACCAATCTAGCATGAGTATGTTTTCTTTTGTTTCCACTCAAAGTTGTTCAAGAATCCAATTCTCGAAATGGATCATCTCAGCAGAGATGGATGAAAAAAAACTAAGTCATATAAGTACATCAGTGTGTCATTACATGCTACATGAGCATGATCTGAAGCTCTCCCTATCAACTCACGTGCCTCGATAGTCGCCAGAGTTCAAGTAATCATCCCAATTCATAGGTTGAATTTTAATCAATTCTAATTCATGGTATTTGGTAGTAGTCCAACTGACAACCACTTCCATAATAAAAATTAAATAACTAAAATGAACCCAATCCACTAAATTTTCACTAATTTAATTCAAACACACTCCAACAACCACAAACTTCAACTTCTAACTTAGAACGAACCTTTTTCAATATACCAGGGAAAAAAGAATTCCTAAACATCAAGAAAAAGATTGAATTACATAAAAGGAAGAGGGAACTAACCGAGAACGCAACGATGCTAAGAAGATTGAGAAGTCGTTGATGATGAATTAATATGTGGAAAAGGAGAAGACTGTGAAGCTTTTCATGTTCAGCTTCATCTTGGATCTAGACAACAATCAATTACCATGATTATAAGGTCAAACAATTTGAAGCAAACATACAATAATACAAAGATCAATTGCTGCTATATACTCACATCATTCAGACAACCAACACTGAAACCAGAGCACCAAGATCAAGACAGAGATGGTGTTCAACAGCATAGTACTTGTCCAAGTTGAACATGTTTCAGTAGATGTTTGTTAATATATTTCTTGCAACCCTTACAGACTAAGCACCACAACCAGTAACCCTTATGATCCCCCGACCTCACCAACCGCCCCATTAGTAGTTGATTCTCCTCACCAGCCGCCCCATTAGTAATCGATTCTCGTCCTAATGCAGTTCTTGTAGTCGTTGCTTCTATTGGTCGGTCCACGTATACCTCAAGGACATTACCACGGCTGCTTTCGATGTTTTTGTTGGAGACTCGTGACCTCATTCTCATGATATACACCTCAGCAGCGTCGTCTTCACGAACTATGCTGTCTCTTGATTCCACCATTCCCGTCCCAACAATGACTGCAAAATAATTACAAAAACATTACTAACGTATCACAATTCACAATTACATTAATCAAATAAAGAAATGACAAAACTATATACATTAATCGAATTAACAAATTAGCATGGTCCAAGCCACGGTAGCACAAAATAGGATGATTTAAACAGAACTCAACTAAAAGTAAAACATTCAATTATTGTTCCAAAAAATTGTCCACTTTCATATATTAAAATGAAAACAAAACATGACCATGGCAAACCGTAACGTAAATCATCCCATTGATCTTATTATTCAAAACTTCTATCAAGCGTTTTATCAAACAGGATGCAAACAAATGTAATTGACATGTTATTTTTACCTTGTATATTGGTTGAAGATTGGGCATTGGATGAGTTCTTATTCTTTCTTATTGTCACAAAATCTTCTTGATCACCAGATTATACATCCACGAATTTCTACTCCCAAATCTTTTTCAAGTACCTATTTAGTTTAGATTAATAAATTTGGGGCTACGGTTGGCAACTTCTATGATTGAATGTGTGGAGCATTTGTTGAACTTTCGAATCCGACAACAATTTTGGAGTGCATCAGAATTTTCTTTTAAACAGAATGCAATGGCTTAGAAGATTGTTTTGTATAATATAGAGTTAGTAACTGCAAAGTGAACGTGGGGCTTCAGTAGAACGTGGGGCTTCAACAAAAAAATAACTAATTCCCCCCTTCCCCAATTAAATATAGTGTAGATACTTATTTCAACATCTTCAATTAACGGCGTCGACACATCAAGTTCAATACATACTCTTGCATAGCTTAAACAGGTCTGATTAATATTTCTATGGTCCACTTTAATAGGCTTTCCTATGGTGGAAGCAATGGTCAAAAGAGGTCTTTCATAAAACATATGCAGTGCAAGACCAACTATTCTTATCCATACTGGGGCAATCGCAGATTAGACCAAAGGGGAGAAATTTGATTTCCATTTAAACATGCGCATGTTATAACCTTCAATGTTCAATACCAATTGCATCCAAATCCAATAATAATCCACATAACATGAACACTCAATAAATATATGCTTAGAATCTGAAAAAGCACAGTTGACCTCACCTTGAAGCGGAAGATTCTTGAAAAAGGCTTGAATGACTTTTAATTGAGGCTTACCGTGGGAAACTCCACCATGAAGAATATATAATTGGGTTAAAGTACTTTTGTACTCTGATATAAATTCACAAAGTATATTTGCACTCCACCATGAAGAATATATAACTTGATTGGAGTACTTTTGTACTCTGACATAAATTCTCAGAATATATTTGCACTCGAGCATGAAGAATATATAACTTGAATGAAATTAAAAGAAATATTTAGTATATTTTTATTAAAAAATAACAATCTCAATATTCTAATAGTAGTTCAACTACAACGACTACTATTTCTTCATAAAGTCATAATACACTAACATATTTGAATGTTTCATTTCGACTTCTTCTTTTCTTGTTCCTTTGGTCTGCGAACCAAGCTTTTTTTTGTTCTCTTCTTCTTTTCATGTCCTTTCTTTTTCTCGATTTCAACCTCATCTTCTAAATTTTTAAAGATAATATCATTATACTCACTTTTGAGTGAAAACACATTTTTTGACGTCCATGTGTTATTATTTGGTTCCTTTGAGTTATGTCTAGGTTGCTTCAGCTTTTTAGTGTAGATATTTCTGATTGCTCACCATTCCATTCTTCAATAAACTTCACCACAAACCATCCATAAGCATTAGTACAAGTTGGAATGCAAATGCATTCTGTTAACTGATTTGAGAGTTCAAATGTATTCTGATATGTCAATAGAGTACATTTGCACTCCAACTTAAGTTAACAGAGTAAAAAACTAGTTTGGATTCGGAATGGCTTCGGAAATGGCTATATTTACGTTTTTTACCGTTACAAATATGGCTTCGCATTGGATGCGGAATGGATACAGGTGCGGACCGTTGTAGTGGGCGTCGGATGGGCTTCGGATGTTTTGTTCGAAGCCATCTTCGGATGTAAAAATGAAGCAGACGAGTTGAATTCCCAAATGCAGGATGTTTATAAGAAAAATGGTAGCTTGCCTCCTTTGTTGAACTTTATTTTTAATTTCTAACTTATTAAATATGATCAACCTTATTAAATTAATAACTAGAATTTAGAATAAGTTAGAAAATATTAGAATGGTTAATAAGATATATTTATATAAACAATAATAAATAAGTATCAAGTCTTTCAATAATAGGACATAATCATTCATAATAACTAGAAATTAAAACATAATCCGATTTCAAGATCACTACATGAAAACGTGATCGAGAATAGTGCAATTTAACTACTATTACAAAACAAAGAACAAATATATTCAATGTCCAATTTAACTACAAGTAATTGTGGTTGGTCGCAAACATGCCCTTGGTCCATATAACTTGACCCAAAAGGCTGGACGATGGTGTGTGCTACGAACGAGGTCAAACTCGAATATCATGAGTGTCCCCGGTCCCACGTCGTGGGCATCCCAAAAAATCGACCAACCATTGCAGAACATGACTCGATCATTGCCCCCGATGATTTCGCTTATATACATAATGTACCATCTATTATCTCCTTTGACCTTTAACCGACACTGCCCCCCGACAAATTGGCAAGTACACTGTTGGACAAATGCTGTTGGAATTCTCTACATACGATGATACAAACCATTAGATTAGTAATTATTTATTAGCATCATAATACTAAAAGATTATGAACTATTTTAAAATAAAAGTACCGCAGATTATCCCATGCCTTTCATGTAGAAAATGAAGAATTCTCGAGAACCAATTGTATCAACCGTGAACACCGTCATTACGAATTGAATTTATTTGATCAAAGATTGTGCTTATGAATTTGTTGTGAGGAACTAATTGGCAAATTCATCCCCTATTTATAGAGTTGTAAAAAATCAGGATGCTTCAGATTGACTTCGGATTAGCTTCACCAACGGATATATTAAACGGTCATATCTATCTAATTAAAGAAATTGTTACCGTTGGAAAATGGCTTTGGATTGGCTTCGGCAACGGTAATTTCCGAAGCCAATCCGAAGCATAGTTTGCCTATATATATTAGAACGTTTTATCTTCAATGAGCCATAATAATCTTCAATCTCTTCAATATAATATTTATAATGCCGATCGTCAACGGAAATGCACATAAAATTGGTCGATTCCAAGCAATTTATCTCGACGAACACGAATATGAACTGGTAAGTTGTATTCATGAAAAATTTATAAATTAATTTTACATAGTTATAAAATTAACGAAGTTGTATTTTTTGAGCAGCCGCTTAACTCTGAATTTGTTAATCGCTATTTTCCTTGCAACTGCAAAAAGGAATTGACTGCATTTTTTCACCTGAAGAACTCCATCGTCCATAGTCAGGTGAAGATTGAGAAGAGGCCTGGACATAAATTCTTCTTCACGGATGGATGGGATGATTACATTTTTGCAAACGGTGTAAAGATAGGATCATTAATGAAGTTCGAGATAACTACGACAATGCATAGATGGGGTTACGTTCATGTTGAATTTGGTTTTATGGACCCTCAAGCTGAATCTCAAGGATCTAACTGCATCTAGATGTATTATTATTATTGTTTAATAAAGTAATTCATGTTATCATTATTAAAATTTTATTTTTAATGTTTAATGTATTAGATTTTTCAATTAGAAATAAAGGAAAAGAGAAATTCGTAAACATAATATATTAAACAGATGGCTTCGGATTTGCTTCGGAAATTAATTTATTACATTTCTGAAGCAATTCCGAAGCGCTTTTCTAAATTAATTACTTCAGTAATTAATTCCCCCCCCCCCATCAATGATCATCGTCCCTGCTACCACCAAATCTTCATCACTCCAAATCAACTGCCACCCCCCACCCCGGGGAAACTTTTTCGTCGATCTTCATCATCATTCCCGACCAAACTCCCACCCCAGAAACGCCTCCCCCACCCCAGAAACCAGAAATCCCAACTGCAACCCCCCCTCCGACTGCGAAAAACAACCGACCACCCCTTCACCACGATTCCCGACCAAACAGTCCCCCTCCACCCCATAAACGCCATCAACCACTCCCATTTCGAGCCCGATTTGGTTCCGTCGAACCCAGCCACCACCCTAGAAACCCTCATCCCCCACCCCGATTTGGTTCCGTCGAACCCAGCCACCACCCCCAAGGCGACCACCAGCCCTCCGTTGACTCAAGCAGCCCACCACCCCTCCGTCGAACATCAACCACCCCTCCGTCGAACATCAATCCGAAAAGTCAATTCTTTTTTATATAACTTTCATTTAATTATTTTATCAATTTCATAAATGTGTTTAATTTGTGTTTGGAGAATGTGTTTAATTGATGATATTTTGTGTGTAAATTGACTAGTGAAATGACTGTTTGGTGAATGATATAACATAATGATATAGTGTTTGAGTAGAAGTGAAATGACTATTTTGCCCCTAGTCTCGTTAGTATAATCTTCGAGTAGATAATTTGGTTATAGTTGAAATTCTTACTGTTGATGTATGTTTATATGTGAAATGACTGTTTTGCCCCTAGTCTCGTTTGTATAATCTTCGAGTATATAATTGTTTGAGGGACAATTTAGTAATTTGAGATAATTGCAATAGATAATTTGGTCGTATAGTTGAAATTCTTAAGGTTGAAATTCTTAAGGTTGATCTATAGTTGGCTGAACATAGATCGCCTGGTTATAATGTTCACCACAACTGGTGCAAGAAGAGTATATTTTGGGAGTTGAGTTATTGGTCGACACAAAAAATCAGACACAACATCGACTTCATGCATACACAAAAGAATAATGGGGAAAATCTATTACATACTGTAATGGATGTGACAGGAAAAACAAAGGACGATGAACGGGCAAGGATTGATTTGGCGACTCACTGTTCGAGACTAGAGTTGCATATGGTTGATATTGTTGGTGGCAGGAAAGTGAAACTAAAAGCATTGTACACTTGTAACGCCGTGCAGCAAAAGGATGTTAGGAATTGGTTGGAGCGTCTTCAATTATCAGATGGATCTGCTTCTAACATTGCGAGATGTTCACGAAATTTAAATTTCAGCGGACTCAAGAGCCATGACATCCATATTATTGTGCAACGCTTACTTCCGGTAGCTCTCCGACATGTACTGCCGCCTCTCATATGGGAAACCATTACAGAGTGGTGTTATTTCTTTAGGGATATTTCAGCAACAACTCTAAATGTTCAACATGTGGAACAACTATGACGCAACATTGTTGAGATAATATGCAAGATGGAGAAGATATTTCTGTTAGAATTATGAGGTGTTTGACACGTCATAATAAGTGCCCATTGAACAATTTGATTGTTCGTAGTGATTACTTATTTAAAGTTAAGTTCATACGTCTATTATGTTTGACTAGGGTCCGCTCATGATTTATATGTTAGTAAAATACTTGGTTGATATTTTAGTAACATATGGCTAATGTCATTTCGATCCTAGAAGGTCACACACATACAATGCACTTGATTTTCAATATGATTGAAACTTCCGGGTTAAAAGTGTAAATGTCAAAGAATAAAGGGGAATTCAAATAGCTTGTTTGACTTTGAATTCAAACACAATTAATAATGTATTAAGTGGTGCTTAATTGTGGAGGCGTTACGTCTTTGGGTTTAATGTGATTAAACCGCAAATTCATCACACACTTATTATTGTAATAAATGGTGAATCTTTGAAAGGAAGGTTTTTTTGTGTTACCACTATATAAACACCATTTGATGGTAAACAAAACAATCAATCTTCTGATTATCATCTTTTCACTTGTAAGACAATTGAAAAGAAAATACTCCTCTTCCTTCTCTATTCGGCCAAAACAAGAATAACATCAAGAGAAGAAAATCGTTTCTTTCTTGATTCATTCTTTGTCAAATACACTCAAGCTCTAGTTGCTTCAAGGAAGGAATCAAGCTAGCGTTGGTGTGGAGTAAATAGAGAGAGGAACGTTGGTTGCTCTTCCACTGCGCAACTCAAACACGCTTCAACAGGTATACACACAAACTCATAGTTAAATGTGAATTTTTGGAACTATGTATTTGATCCTTCATACGATTTTACATAATTTGATATGTAAAACTTGTATAAAATCCCAACAGTGGCATCAGAGCCCGGTACATATGTTCTAATTCACTTTAAATGTCTTGAAATTTGATTTCATGAATTATAAATATCATATGTGTATGTTTTGATATCATCAATTGAGGTTGTTGTGCATTAGGTGTATTGTACAATTATGTAATTATTAAGGCCTGTATATTTTTTCAAAAAATTATATAAAAAATATATTTCAAACAGTAGATAAAATTTCGTGTCCACTATAATTTTTCTGGAATTGTTTAGAGTTTTTAAGTGCTCGAAATAAATGTTTGAAACAGCCATATGTTCATCCGAACGGATTTGATGTACCCTTGGTTTGAACAGTTTTTAAAGGCTTTATATATTTTTATAAAATTCTGAAAATATTATTCAAACAGTACATTGAATTTCGAGATCACTGTAATTTTTCCGGAATTGTTTCGAATTGTTAAGTGCTCGAAATAAATGTTTGAACAGCCATACGTTCACCCAAACGGATTTGATATACCCTTCGGTTGAACAGTGTTTTCTGAGTTGTATATATTTTTCTAAGAATCTGAAAAAAATATAAATCAAATACTAGAATGAATTTCGAGTCTACTGTAATTTTTCTGGATTTATTTGGATTTATTAAGTACTCGAAAATGATTTTTGAATAGTCATATGTTCATGTAATTGAAAAATGAAAAACAAAAAGGATGTTTTTGGCCAATAAAGGATGGTTTGCCACATAGGCAGCCGCGTGGACTGCCACCTGGACTTTTTGCCACGTGTGTTGCCACATGGACTGCCACGTGTCACTCCCTCATTGAGAAATCGTTCTCCATTGTTTTTGGTTCCAAAAATTGTTTTGGATTTTTTGTTTTTCTTTATGGTGAATATTTTTTTGACTATTCTAGTATTTTGATTCTTTATTATCATTAAAATTAGTTAATTGAATTATTATAACTTGTATAATAATTTGATTAGATTTTAATGTTATAAACGTTTTAGTTAATAGCACTAATATGATTAGTTGTTAATTTTATTTATAATAGTTATAAATATCATTAAATGGTTATTAATTAAAATTAAATGCCTTAATTAATTATATTCAACCCATGAGTTGTTGATTTAGTTGTTACATTTGATGTACAATTAATTACATACTTCCAACAACTATATAATCCTCCCCTCCCTCTATCCCCATATAACAATAATTATCAATCCATTGATAATATCGAAACTCACCTCTCCCCTAAACAATACTCTCTCCTCGATCTACCGTTCTCTGCGGAAGAGGTTAAAACTGCCCTATTTCAAATGCCACACAACAAATCTCCTGGTCCTGATGGATTCCCTGCTGAATTCTATCAGAATAACTGGGATACAATCAAAGTAGATCTTACTTCCTCCATTCTTGACTTTCTTAACAACGGTCATCTTCTTAAAGACCTTAATAAAACTTTCATTACTTTGATTCCAAAAAAACCCAATCCTACTGACATTAAAGATTTTCGCCCAATCAGCCTTTGCAATGCTTCCTATAAAATAGCCTCCAAAGTCCTGGCTAACCGACTCAAGCCCATTCTTCCCAACCTTCTTTCACCATTCCAAAATGGTTTCATCAACGGACGGGGGGCACATGACAATATCCTCCTAGCTCAGGAATTAACTCACACTATTTACCACTCCAAAAGGAAAATCAACGGTCTTGCTGGTATCAAAGTAGATATGAGTAAAGCCTTTGATCGAATTAGCTGGGATTTTCTCCTGGCCGTCCTAAAAAAAATGAAATTCCCTCCTCATTGGATTCATCTCATACATCAATGTATATCCACGGTACATTTTTCCATTCTTGTCAATGGTTGTGCTACCAAGTTCTTCAAATCTTCTAGTGGACTCCGCCAAGGAGATCCATTATCCCCTCTCCTCTTTGCGATTTGTACTGAAGCTCTTTCGGCTTCCCTCCTTAAACTTCAAACACTTCGCAAACTCAAAGGTATTTCTATTACTAAGAATGGACCAGAAATTAGTCATCTTCTCTTTGCAGACGATTGCTATTTCTTTATCAATCTGGACAAGCAAAGCCTCTCTTTTTTCGCCAAACCCTAGACCAATTCACCCAAGAATCCGGCCAAATTATTAATTTCTCCAAATCTACCATCACCTTTAGCCCAAAAACCCCTCCGATCACACGGAACCAGGTTCTTACTTTTCTCAAAATTCCTGAATCTGATCATTTTGGAGATTACCTGGGTGTCACTATCGATCCCCAGCGTTCCTCTCGCAAAGCTTTTTTCACTAGAATAGTGGACAAAATTAAAAATAAAATCCTCAGTTGGCAAACTAAATTCCTGAATATGGCGGGGCGGATCACTCTCATTAAATCTGTCCTCACATCTATACTCGTCTACCCAATGGGAATTTTTAAATTTCCTCTCTCTATTCTTCATGATATTGACAAGATCTTTGCCAACTTCTTATGGGGAGGAAACCAAAGAAATTCAATACATTGGATCAATTGGGACTTCCTCTGCCTTGACAAGGAGGAGGGTGGATTGGGCTTCAAACATCTTCATCACTTCAATTTAGCCCTTCTAGCCAGAAATGGATGGAGACTCATACATTATAACACCTCCCCACTCAATCAAATTTTCAAATCCAAATATTACCCCAATAACACACCAGATCATATAGCAACTAGAGAAATGACTAAAAGTAACCCCTCTTGGGCCTGGCGAGGTCTTCATGCCGGACTCAAACAACTTAACTTCTGTAAACAATGGAAGGTGGGTAACGGCAAAACTATTAATATTTGGAAGGATTCCTGGATTCCCAATCTGCCAAGACACTTGAAAATCTCCAAATTCTTCCCAGTTAACTCTAACCTTCCCGCTATCCATGTCAGTGACCTCCTTAATGAAGGAGGACGTTGGAGCATGACAAAATTAAATACAGTCTTCCCCAAGAATATTATATCAAAAATTTTAGAAATTCGACCTTCCCTGGCTAATGATAATTGGACTTGGAACATGAAAAAGATTAATACCAAGAACATCTATTTGAATATCCAAAGCCATGACAACTTTTCCTATAAACCCCCATCCAATCTTCATAACCTGTCTGACAAAACCTGGAAAAATATCTGGACACTCCCTGTCCCTGAAAAAATTAAGGTATTCATTTGGCGTCTTTCCCTTAACCGCCTCCCCACCAAATACCTCCTTTCCAACAAAACCAATCTCAACTTCAACAATCTGTGTTATTTATGTGGTCTTTTTCCAGAGACAACTAATCACCTTTTCCTTCAATGTCCTTTCGCCAACTACCATTGGAACCACATCTTTTCAGAGCAACCCAATCACCTTTTTTTGGACATCAACGACATGCTCAACTACACTCTGAACAACAAAATTGATGCTATCACCCAAAGCAAAATTTGTAGCTTCCTGTGGACTATCTGGATCACAAGAAATGATCTCTGCTTCAATAAAAAAGCACCAGATCCAGACTACATTAACCTCACCCACCAGAATCTATCAAAGACTTGGTCAGATTCTATCCATAAACCCAACAAGAGATACAATAGGATCCCCTATATCATAGAAAATTCCACAAACAACCACAGGCCTACCACTTTTTATAATCGACATCTACTTTTATCCTCTCAAGATAATTCTAGATGTAACAAAAGAGACTCAAAAGTTTGCATCGGAATTACTAATGAAGACCACCCGAAATGGCAGATTAGACTCTTGAGCAAAGGCAATCTCACTATAGTCCAAGGCAAACCGATTTACAGATCAAACAACACAAGCAAGGACTACATTGATGTCGAAAGCTGTTTGCAAGCCATCATTACGAGTCTCCTACTGATTAAAAATGACAACTATCACTCTGTTTACTTCATTACTGATGCTTTCGTTTCACAGGTATGGAATAAGTGTCATTCTAAGATCAGCACATTTCGAGATGGAGAATGGATTCATGATCAAATCAAGAATAGATGCTGCAGAACATTTTGGTACCCAACCAAAGTTGGAAGTTTTTGGAATCTTCAAGATATTAGTATTAATGAATTTAATGAAGATTGTATCCATTCTATTTCTCATGATGCTATTTCTAGCTACAATGTAAGAACAAGGGATTCCTTTTGGTTTTAATATTTATTGCATCTTTTATCAAAAAAAAAAATTACATATATGTGTTATAATTGTGTGTACCTTATTTGACATCCTTACATGTTTTACTTGATTTAATTCATGTATTTCATATATCTTGATATATTGGATGTTTATTTTCATTGTGAATGAATGTTGGGGTAAGTGATATGATCTGGTTTTTGAAATACAGTCTGCGTACTGTCTTTTTATGACAACTTGTGTCACGTTTATTTTATTATGTATTACATTGACCTGTGTGTCAATTATTTATCACCACGTGTGATTGTAATCGATAGAAGACGAAACCATCCAAAGAACTGAAGGAGGACTGAAGACTTAGTTTAGAATTAAGTCTAGTTAGTCTTTCGGTTTTTGAGATCATATCACTAATCCCATTTACTTTCGTTATATTCTTTATTTTCATGCTCATATGATATATACTCTTTCTTGAGTGAATGTATATATGCATGTATGATCATGATTATATGTTTATAACTAATCCTACCTTAAGTCAAGTAATTTGCCATACCTGACTCTAAAGTCGGAATAAGTCATACGTATGCATGGACCTGCCAGATTGGCAGACGTGACATGACTTATGACTTGATCCTGATGGAGTGATCGAATGATTTCCGATTCAGAATCGGGCTTCGATTGTTCATTCTGATTTTCGTCAGTAGGCCCAGGTTACTTGAACAGTGATTCCAATAATCAGATTTGGGCATGTTGGCAAAAGTTGTCACCAATGCAATCTTGTAAGATTTTTTGTGACACCGAGAATTATGCCAGGCATAAATGGTGATCATGCACCTACTCACATGATTGGTAAAATGTTGCGGGCTGCCATTCGATTATTAATTATCTGAGTTCTCGGATACATTGTGTGTTTTAGTAGGATTGTGAACACATTGTATGAGTTCAAATATTTAGATATTTGAATTATCGCTATGACAATGCTTATCTGAGTTATTTATTTGCATATTTCCATTGTATTTATCACGTCTGCAAACGCTTAGAACTCTATGACCCTCCGCTCCACATTGGAGAAATGCAAACTTAATGGCACCAATTTCCATGACTGGGCTCGCAACTTGAGAATTGTTCTCAAGTCTGAGAGAACAGACTACGTGCTCACCAGCATGCTTCCTAAGGTCCCTCCCACTGATGAGGAGGAGTTTTATGTCTATAAACAGCACATGAATGATTCTATAGATGTCCAGTGTTTAATGTTGGCCAACATGGAATCGAATCTTCAGATTCAATTCGAAAAGGTCAACGCTTACGATATGTACCGCCGACTGGAAAACTTGTTCCAGCAGGAGGCACGCAATGAGAGATACAAACATGTTTGTGCTCTCGTTGACTGTAAGCTAGGCAATGGACAGCCATCAAGTCCCCATGTCATCAAGATGACGGGCTTAGTCGAAAGACTAGGCTCGTTGGGGGCACCCGTCTCTAAGGAGATGTCTGTAGATATCATTCTTAGGTCGCTGCCCAATTCGTTCAGTGTTTTTTTTTTGTTGAACTACAAGATGCATCAATATGACAAGACGTTGTCTGAGCTGCATGGTATGATCAACAATGCTGAACAAAACATTAGGAAGGCTAGAGACACTTCTTCTTCTTCTTCTTCTTCTTCTTCTTCTGTTTTGACTATTCAGAACAAGAAACAGTTCAAGAAGAAGAAAAGTATCAAAGGCAAGACGAAGGTTGCCCCTCGTGCAACGGCTCCTACTCAGAAGGCATCCAAGATGGATGTCAAAAAGGATGACAAGTTTCATTACTATGAGATAGTTAGCCATTGGAAGAGAAACTGCAAGAAGTACCTGGCAGACGAGAAGAGTGGTTCGACCACTGCTACTCTGCCATCATGTATTAATGTTATAACATGAGCATGACAAGGAACAAGCTTGATGACTTGAACCCGACATACCTATGGCATTGCAGACTCGGTCATATAAGTGACAAACGCATTAAAGAGCTTCATGACAATGGAATTCTTACGTCATCTAGTTTTGAGTCTTATGACAAATGTGAGTCATGTTTTTTAGGCAAGATGACCAAGTGACCTTTCACTTGTACGAGTAAAAGGGCAAGTAATTTAATGGGAATCATACATACTGATGTATGTAACCCAATGAACAAGCCCGCTAGAGGAGGTTTTCTATACTTCATTACCTTCACCGATGACTTCAGCAGATACAGTTACGTATATCTGTTGAAACATAAGAGTGAAGCATTTGAAAAGTTCAAAGAATTTCAGAAGTAGAATACCAACTCGGCAGGACAATCAAGATTCTTCGCTCTGACAGGGGAGGAGAATACTTGAGCCATGACTCCTTGCAACACCTAAGAGAATGTGGTATTGTATCACAACTCACACCTGCTGGTACACCACATCACAATGGTGTCTCCGAAAGGAGAAATCGAATCTTATTAGATATGGTTCGATCAATTGATGAGCACATCAGAACTCCCAACTAGTTTTGGGGTTACGCATTGAAAACTGCCGCTTCCACACTAAACAAATGTCCAACCAAATCAGCACCTAAGACCCCACATGAGATGTGGTTTGGGACTATTCGCAAACTAGGGTACTTGAGGATTTGGGGATCCGAGGCCAATGTTAAGAAAGTTAACAAATATAAGCTTGGACCCAAATCCGACAAGTGTTATTTCATTGGTTATTCTAAGGAACCAAGGGATATTTCTTTTATCTCAAACCCAAAAATAAGATTTTCGTGGCTCATAATGGAACTTTCCTCGAGAAAGAATACATTACATTCAAGAGGGTGATGTAGCAGGTACTAGTACCTTAGCTGAATCACCTCAGGTGGTGGACCCCTCTTATGAAGAAGAGGTTCAACTCGATCCACGGGAAACCGTAGACGAGCCTGCTGATACTCAAAACATCCCTCGGAGGTCCGAAAGGTCCCGTCAGGAACCCGATAGATGGTATGGGGAATTTTTCCTGATTGAAAACGGGGAACCCTCAACTTATGAGGAAGCCATGAAACAACCTGATGCTGATGAATGGCTTCTAGCCATGCAATCCGAGATGGACTCAATGTACCATAATGAAGTATGGACATTGATTGATTTGCCGAGGGGTGATAGACCCATCGAATGCAAATGGGTATTTAAGCGAAAGCTTGATAAAGATGGAAATGTCCATGTTTATAAGGCTTGACTAGTAGCTAAAGGTTTTAAACAAATTCATGGTATCGACTATGATGAAACCTTTTCTTTACTCGTCATGTTTAAATCCATTCGGATTATCTTAGCCATTGCCGCATACTATGATTTTGAAATCTGGCAAATGGATGTGAAGACAGCTTTCCTTAACGGGAAACTAGAAGAGGCTGTGTACATGACACAACCTCCTGGATTCACAAGCTCGAAAGAGCCTAAGAAAGTATGCAAACTTCAAAGATATGTTTATGGTCTGAAGCAAGCATCTAGGAGTTGGAATCTTCGCTTCAATATATCAATCAAAGAGTTTGGATTTATTCGATGTGAAGAAGATTCTTGTGTATACAAGAAGGTTAGTGGGAGCAACATTGCATTTGTCGTGCTATATGTAGACGACATTCTTCTCATAAGAAACGACATACCCATGCTTGAATTAGTCAAGGCATGGTTGTGCAAATGTTTCTCTATGAAAGACCTAGGAGAGGCTCTGTACATTCTTGGAATTAAGATCCATAGAGAACGATCTAAGAGACTCATTGACTGAGTCAAAACACCTATATTGATAAGGTGTTACTTAGGTTCCATATGGAAAATTCCAAGAAAGGTAATCTCCCCATGAGACATGGCATCTCTATTAGTCGTGCTGACAGTCCCACAGATAGCATCGAGATAGAGAAGATGAACAAGATCCGTTATGCCTATGTCATAGGATCTATCATGTATGTCATGCTTTGTACACAACCTGACGTTTCTTACGCTTTGAGCGTAACAAGTCGTTATCTGTCGTGCCCAGGACAAGCTTACTGGAAGGCTGTAAACGTCATTCTCAAGTATTTAAGAAATACTAGAGCCATGTTTCTTGTCTATAGGGGAGATAAAGAGTTACAAGTTATAGGCTATACCATGCGAGCTTCCGAACCGACAAAGATATTTCTAGATCTCAGTCTGGTTATGTGTTTCGCATAAATGGTGGCATAGTGTCTTTGTGCTGTAACAAGCAAGGCACTGTGGTAGATACTACAATGGAAGCTAAATATTTTGAAGCATCAGATGCTACAAAGGAAGCATGCTGGATTAAGAAGTTTGTGAGTGAACTTGGTGTTTTGCCTAGCATTGACGAGCCGGTAGTGTTATATTGTGATAACACTAGTGCAATTGCTCAGGCCAAGGAACCAAGGTCACATCACCGCTCCAAGCATGTTCTCAGAAAGTATCACATCATTCGTGATATGACGAAACGAGAAGATGTGAGTGTATGCAAGATACATACAGATCAGACGACAACATAGCTGGCCCTTTGACCAAACCGTTGCCTCACGGCAAACATGACAAGCATGTATCAAGTGTTAGCCTTAGATATATGCTTGGATGGTGTTAGGTTTAGTGTGAGCTATATTTTCAGTATTTTGTCATAGTTTAGTCCTAATAGGACTATGTTGAATAATTGATTCAAATGTATGTATGTTTATAGTTTGACTATCTTTTCATACATATATCTTTATTTTGATTCCATTATTGTCCATGTCTTCTAGAGAGGTCTTTGGGGTTGAGGATCCCAAATGAGAGACCCTCTACTAAGCCTAGAAGCAAGGGGATAACTTGTCCCTGATCAAATATTCACTGATTGGATTCGAACATTGTAATGATCAGTATGTACATGATTGTCTTGGTCACGTTTCTTAGACAAGAAAGGGAGTAAATGTACTGTAGTCATGCACATGGGTATATATCTTGGAACTAGTCCAAGCTATGATACTGGATTCGACCGCCATGAGAAAACTTAGAAGATGACATATCTGTGTCCTAAGTACTTCTCATCGAACTTATGTTAAATGGTGATTCTTAGACCTGTATGGCGGGAATGCATTAGCATGAGACTTGCGTGCTTTGACTGTGTCAAACGTCTCCTGTAGAAGGGAGGCTATAAAGGCATATGTTGGGCATACTTGGAACATGTTGGTACATTGTTGTACATCAGAGGGGATTCGCACAAATCAGTTATGTCGATTGATTCATGAGATCTCGGTAGATTAATGGTGATTAAGATGGCCATCTCCAGTAGTAGTACTGGGTATCACATTAAGTCTATGTATCCGAGACAATACAGGTGCAAGAGTATGGTGACACATATCTTACCATAGCTTGACTGTAGAATCGCGATGCGAATGAATCACTTTACAAGTAATCGTCCAAGGGCAAGTGGGAGTGTTAGAATTATGAGGTGTTTGACACGTTATAATAAGTGCCCGTTGAACAATTTGATTGTTCGTAGTGATTACTTATTTAAAGTTAAGGTCATACGTAAATTATGTTTGATAATAATATACATGCTGGGAATGAATTCGAAATGCATTAGGGGTCATGATGGTTTTACTAGGGCCCGCTCATGATTTATATGTTAGTAAAATACTTGGTTGATATTTTATTAACATATGGCTAATGTCATTTCGAGCCTAGAAGGTCACACACATACAATGCACTTGATTTTCAATATGATTGAAACTTCCGGGTTAAAAGTATAAATGTCAAAGAATCAAGGGGAATTCAATTGGCTTGTTTGACTTTGAATTCAAACACACTTAATATTGTATTAAGTGGTGCTTAATTGTGGAGACGTTACGTCTTTGGGTTTAATGTGATTAAACCACAATATCATCACACACTTATTATTGTATTATGTGGTGAATAATTGAAAGGGAGGTTATGTTTTGTGTTACCACTATATAAACACCATTTGATGGTAAACATAAAAATCAATTCTTATTATCATCTTTTCACTTTTGTAAGACAATTGAAAAGAAAAATACTCCCTCTTCCTTCTCCATTCGGCCAAAACAAGAATAACATCAAGAGAAGAAAATCGTTTCTTTCTTGATTAATTCTTTGTCAAATACACTCAAGCTCTAGTTGCTTCAATGAAGGAATCAAGCTAGCATTGATGTGGACTAACGAGATAGAGGAACGCAGGTTGCTCTTCCGCTGCGCAACTCAAACACGCTTCAAGAGGTATACACACAAACTCATAGTTAAATGTGTTTTAGAACATTGTATTCGATTCTTTATATAATTTTGCATAATTTTGATATGCAAAACTTGTATAAAAACCCAACAGAAGAAGGTCATTTAGTCTCAGTGGGTAGAACATCATAGACTTCATCTGTTTGGAGGGATAGTGCATCAGTAACTTTGAGCATCATAGACTTCATACTATTCGTGGAGTAGCCTAAAAATATACCCTTGTCACCCTTAGCATCAAACTTTTGTCTCTGTTCTCGATCAGCCAAAATGTAACATTCACTCCTAAAAATATGGAAATATTGAACATTTGGTTTTCTCCATATTTCATATTGAGTTTGCATTGCTCCTGGCTTGAGAGTGATGCGATTGTAAATGTGATAAGCAATGTTGATAGCTTCAACCCAAAATTTGATTGGAATTTTTCCGGCGTGTAACATAACTCTGCCCATTTCTTACAAAGTGAGATTCTTTCGCTCAACAATCCCATTCTGCTGTGGGGTGATAGGAGTTGAAAATTCATGTCTAATCCCCTAAGCAGTACATATTCTACAAATTTACTGTTTTCAAACTCCTTGCCATGATCACTTCGAATGCGTATAATCATGATTTCTTTTTCATTTTGAATTTGATTTGCATTTGTAGAAAACACTGAAGCAGTCTGCTTTTTCCCTTCAAAACTCCACCCATGTATACGAGAGTAGTCGTCGACTATGACATACACATATTTCTTCCTTCCGAGACTCTCAACCTGCATTGGCCCCATGAGATTCATGTGTTATGGTTCAAGGACACGATTTGAGACTACTTGTTGTAGCTATTGGTGTGATACTTTAATTTATTTGTCAACCTGACATTCTCAACATTGTAGTTCATGTATTTGTATCTTGGGTATACCTTTCAGCTTCATTATTTATGTTACAGTTTAGAGTTTTATGAGAGGACCACTGATAGCAGTTATCCATGGATCAAGTTGCCTTCGTGAGGAGGTTGCTCTCGGAATCTCTGACTTCACATGCTTCTTTGTTGAACTGAACATCCATACCATCATCACAAAGCTGGCTGATGCTAATTAGGTTTGTTGTTAAACCCTCCACAAACAGTAAATCATATAACTTTGGCAGTCCAAGAATATTAAGTTCTCCTTTCCCAACAATTACTCCTTTTGTTCCTCCCCCAAAAGTGATATGTGATTGTTTGACAGACTTAACCTCAGATAAATAAGCATTGTTTCCTGTCATATGTGGTGAGCACCCACTATCAAAGTACCATCCTTCCCATACAGTAGCTTTTAAAGATGTGAGAACCACATGTCCTACTGTCTGTCTCTTAGGTATCACACTTGCTTGGTAGTCTGTGAGTATTTACTTTTCCCTTTTCCATATAGTTTGTATCAATAGGGTGCTATATGGCCTTTCTTCCCACAGTGATAGCACCTCCATCTTGGCTTAGTTTTTTTTTCTGCCATGTTCAGTTCTTCCCCATAACCAATACCATTAGTATCTTTATAAGATCTTCCATTTTCCAGAATTTCCTCTAGAATATTTGTACTAGAGTTCATCATCCGGATACCTTTCTGCATGATTTGGATCTTTTCTTCTAGTTTCCCCAATCTTATTTTGAAGAAAAGCATTTTCTTTTAGTAACTCATGATTCTCTTTTTCACTTTTAGCTTTCTCAGCTGCTGTTGTGAGGTAGATTTGTGAGAGTTCCTTCCAGCTGTGATAGAGCTTTTCATTATCAGCAACCAATTCTTCATGTGTGATTTATGTTTCTTCATAACTATCGTCATCTTCTTTGTGATTCACAATTGGTTTCTCCTGGTTAGGAACAACCTCTTCAACTGAGATAAAAGCAATCACATCATCTTCATCCTCTTCTGAATCATTGGATAGTGTTGTACAACAGTTCTTAGCTTGTCGTTTTAAGAATGTAGCACAATCGACCATACCCTTCACATTCTCTGCATTGAATACTCTTCCCTTTGTTTAGAGTTCGAAAGTTTGACCCACTCCCCTTGTTGAATCTTCTTCTCCTCCTTTGTTGAATCTGTCTTCTCCTACTCTGATAAATCTGTCATGCCTCCTGTCTTTGACACCTTTATACTCATGTGCTGCACCCCCTTTCTTGTTTATTCGTATGAAGGTTTTGTTGAAGTTTCTCACCAGAATTCCAATCGATTCAGCCAGTTCCAGATTCTTATCGTCTGTGCATTCTGTTTTGAGGGCCAAGCTCTTATTCTTTCCTTTCCTTAGGTTGAGTTCTTTTTCATATGTACCAAGATTCTCAAGGAGTGCATCCAGACGATAGGTAGTTAGATCTTGATCCTCAATAATGGCTGTTGCTTTTCCAGCAAATCGAGTAGGCAGAGTTCTCAGAATTTTTCTTACCATTTTCTCCTTGCTCATAGGTTCTCCAAGTGAGGCACATTCTGTGACAATCTTTTGAACTCTGAATCCGTATTCCCTAATTGTCTCATCATCCTTCATTCTCATTGCTTCCCAAGTGGATGCCAACTGTTGTAAACGAGCAATCTTCACTTGAGTTGTCCTTTCATATGTGTTTTGAAGAATTTCCCAGAATTTGTTGCAATGGTTTCCATGCTAATGAGCTCATACACATTCTCATCCATACATGAAAACAAGGTATTCATGGCTATGTTGTTAGACCATTCTTCCTCATCCTTGAGGACAGTCTTGCCATCAACCTCTTTAGTAGGAGGATCCCATCCTTTGACCACGGTCATCCATGTTCGTTTCTCAATCGATTTGAGATATATGATCATTTTGTTTTTCCAAAAGCTGTAGTTGTTTCCACTTAGATCTGGTGGTCTCAGAGATTAGTTTGAGTTGGCCATTTAGTGGATTACTTAGATCGTTTTTCACTCCGTATGTCGAGTGCCTTGCTTTGATACCAATTGAGATAGTGATACACTAATGGAGTTATACTAGTTGTTAAAGCTATAGGTTTAACAGAAAGGAACGATAGTAAAAGTAACCAACTCAAGAGACGTGCTAACCCAGATAAGTGCATACACACTTACGTCTGGGGGGCAGCCTGCCCAAGGGAAAAACACTACACAAAAAGAACCTTACAAGGAGGGACTTATTAGTATGCCCACATACTTTCAATGCCCTAACTATGCTTTTTCTATAGTTTCCTTACGTAGTCTATGTTATCACTCTCCCAGTGATTAACATTTACAAGTTTGTTTAATCTAAGTAAACCTCACTGTTTTTGAAGACACAACAACTGTACAATCAAAGTAGAAGCTTAAAGAACAAAAAGGCTTTTACACACAATATGACGTAGACAACAAAGCTTGTAGGCTTCTTGTGTGAAAAGGGACGATCTTCTTGTGTAGCAAAGTACTCATATACTAGGTCATTGGCCCTTGACATAAATATGGTCAAGCTCGAATCATAACTCCATAATAAAAAGGGCCGCGAGAATATCTCCTTATTCTTTGACTTTGCCCGTGAATCTTGTCCAAAGGCGTGAATCAAGTCCATCGGCATTAACACTCTTTGACTCTTTCTAGAAGTGAGATATTTGATTAATCACGTGGCACAATGCTTCTTTAATAACTTCCGTTACGCATTATTATTAACACTTGGTTTATGAAAAACTTCATGCACCTACAAGAGGTTTACATCCTAGGAGAAGATCTACCAATTCCCAAGTACGATTTTGGAGAATTGAATCAACTTCACTCTATATTGCCTCTTTCCAGAGTGAACCTGCTGTTGGACTTACAACCTCGTGGTAAGTTCGAGATTAACTTTTAAGAATAAATGTTACAAAGTTAGGACCATACGTCTTCTCGATACATGCCCTCTTACTTCGTTGAGGTTCTTCTTCCTTAACTTCTTTAGTTGTCTCAACATTGACATTATCTTCAGGCTCATCTAGAGTCCTTTTAGATGTCGCAACATCTTCCTAAGATTTCATCGGAAAGACATGTTCAAAAAACGTGGCATTCCATGATTCTAATATTGTATTCTTGTACACTCGTGAGTTCTAACTGTAAGCGATACACAGTACTATTGTGAGCATATCCAATAAAGATTGCATCAATCGTTTTAGGTCCAATAGTCACCTGTTTAGGAAGAGGCATCATGACCTTGGCCAAACACCTCCACACTCGAAGATGTTTGTAGGTTGGGGTTTTACTTTTGAACAACTCGAAAGGTGTCTTTTCCTCATTGTCGCTATGAATTTTGTTCAATAGGTAATTGGCAGTTAGGATTGCTTCTCCCCACATTCCTTGAGGTAAGCCCGAGCTTATGAACAAGGCGTTCATCATTTCTTTCAATGATCGATTCTTCCTTTCAACAATTACATTTCATCTAAAGGGTGAGACATACTCACCATCTCGATCACTTCGCACTACCTTTATTCTTTTTTTAAGTTGATTTTCAACATCTTCTTTATAAAGTGCAAACTTATCTATTGCCTCATTTTTACTTTTCGTCAAGTCTACATAGCAAAATTTAGTGCAATCATCTATAAAGGTTATAAAATATTGGGTTAATGGCAGGGATGATCACCTATGTTTGCCATATGTTACTAGTCGATCACCTATGATTTAAAATGTTCTAGTCGATCACCTATGATTTAAAGAGTATCTCAGTTGGTCACTCCATTAAAATTTCCGTCTAACTCCGTTAAATATTGGTCATGTGAGTTGCATGTGACATTTGTGGGGGTATTTTAGGAAATTCACACTAACTTTCGGGTGTAAAATTTCGAATATGCCCCCCGAAATTTATGTGAAATTAATGTATTTCAAACAATCTAGCGTGTGAAATTACGAAAATGCCCCCAAAAATTATGTGAAGTTCCGAAAATGCCCCAAAAACGTCACATGCAACTCACATGACAAATATTTAACGGAAGTTAACGGATTGGGTGATCGACTGGAACATTTTAAATCATAGGTGATCGACTGGTAACATATGACAAACATAAGTGATCATCCCTGTCATTAACCCTAAAATATTTATTTCCACCTCTTTATTGAACTTGGCTCATATCACATATTTCACTTGTGCGTTAATTCAATAGACTTACTATTTCTAACCACGGTTGAAGATGACGCCCTTGTTGATTTCTTGGAAATTTGATCATTTGGTATGTGGTTCAACTTTATCATTCTTCGCAAAGAATTCAAATTTACATATCCTAATCTACTATGTGATAAATTAGAAGACCCACAAACATAAGAAATAAAAGTTTATTAATATTCTTTCTCATAACCAAAACATTCATTTTGAAAATGTCATCTAACACATAGCTTTTTCCCACAAACAATCCAGACTTAGTACAATTTTGTCTGATTCTATCACTAGTTTGAAGTTGTTCTTGCTCAACAACGAACAGGACACTAAGTTCTTCAATTTGAGTTCTCCCGAATTCATCTTAAGCACAACAGTTCATTCACCCTCTATGTTTAAGCAAAGTGGTCTTTGACTGTACAAAAATGCCTAATAGCCCTTGTATCAATCCACCATTCTTGGAAGTTAGTTCCCACAAAGTTCACCTCTTAAACCATAGCTGACAAGTTAATCTCGTCTGATTCATTAATGACCATGTTTGCCATCTCATGCCCATTATTCTTCTTGGCGTGTTTGCATTTAAAAGACTTATGGCCCCATTTGTTGCCATTTTAGCATGTCCTATCAAAAGTGTTGTTAAAATTATTGTCATTAGGTGCATAATTACTTTTCTTCTTTGCTTTAAGAGTTTTGGTAGAAGTCTCATGTTCAATGACATTTGCCTTAGACTCCCCCGCAGATGAGGTGGGACAGACACTAACAATGCCGCCCTTGTGATTGTCTTCCTCAATTTTCAAACGAACAAACAGATTTTCAACGATCATGTCCTTTTGTTTGTGCTTCAGGTAACTCTTGAAGTCTCTCCACAAAGGTAGCAACTTCTCAATTATAGCTACGGATTTGAACAACTCATTCAACATCAAGTCAGCGGTCTGAATTTCATGATAAATTACCTCAAGTTCGCGAACTTGCTTAGTAACAAACTTATCATCTACAATCATAAAGTCAAGAAATTTAACAACGATAAATTTCTTGGTACTAGCATCTTAGGTCTTATACTTATACTCAAGAACATCCCAACATTTCTTCGTAGTGGGGTATGTTTGATATACCCCATACAAATCATCAGACAAATAAGTAAATAAATAATTTTGATTAAAATAGTCGGAATGAAACCAAGCCGAAAGAGCGACTACGTCCAGGGACGGATGCATTGCAAAGCAAGAGGTAGCAAGTGCTCCTCTTGATTTTGATATATAAAATTACTATTTTACCCCTAGTCTAAAATTACTATTTTACCCTAGTTTAAAACATTTCTATATTACATATGTTAATAATTATATAGTATATCAATATAGTCTGTATATTACATATGTTAGTTTGAATTATACTACATACGTTATTTTTTACTTGTCTTTCTAGCCTCAAATTTTTGTTTCTAAATACTTGTCTTTCTAGCATAATTAATTACAAAATTACATTTTCAATGTAGTTTTTTTATTACATTTTACTATGATTGTCAACCAACCAATTATATTAGTTTCAATTGATTGTCATTTTACATTTCCAATATACTTTTTGACTCTCTTTTACTTTTTCTTAAGCTATGAGCAAATGGCTAGAAAACAAGTAAAAGAGAACGAAGGAGTAGAGTATATCAACGTAGTCTACTTTTTTGTGTAAAATGCGAGATTTTGGTCCCTGATAGGGATGACTTCTACAAGTATGGAAAAAGAAGAAAACGGAATGATGGAGAGATGACAAACTATCAATTTTTACGTTTAGATTTTTTTAATGGTTTTACATTTTAACAATTGTGCTACCTCTTACATTATTTTTTGCTTCCATCCCTAACCCCCGCACGAGAGGCTTTAGTATAATGTTGTTACTTATTCTACAACAACTCAAGCTTCCTTTCTTATAAGGTGGTTGCAAAACTCAATCCCCTCCTATGTGGGACTTTTGCACTTCCATTTTCCAACTCAAATTTGGATTCACCACTTGACTAAACATTAAACATCCAACACCTAGTCCCTACTAAATATGTTGGAGACTAGGAGATCAACGAGCTAGTGAACTGCGCCATTACCAATTTGAAAATTAATTTTGTAATTGCTACTGTTTGAATCTCTAATCTCATTAAATCTTCGAGGACACGGATGCGTGGAGCCTTAGACGACGGTTTGACGGTTAATATATTTGGAGAAAAGAATGTGAAAAAACCCAGGAAAATATAAAAATGAAAATCGGATTATGATGTATTTAGTTGTTTGGTTTCAATTCCCCCTTTATCATTCTTTCTTTTTCCCCTCTTTCATTTCAGATTTCATATCTCTCTCTCTGCTTATTTTCTTTTTCTTCTCTTTTATGTGGAGATAAAACAACGCCCACCAAACAAAATTCCACTTTCCATTTTCCATTTTCCATTGTCCTCTCCACATTTTTGTACTTCAAGAGTCATATCATAAAAGAACAATTTGAAAATCAAAATTTAGTGAAAAATAAGGGGGAGGGAAGTTTTCCGACAAGCGATCAAAAGGGTATTTTGGTGTGTGGTTCTTGTATTGAGATGTGGTTGTGATGCAAGGAACAATGATCATAGGACCATTTTCATCATCATCACTTGTAATAACTTTTTCTGCTGTTTTTTTGGTGTTTTCCTATTTTTATGGAATTGAATGCTGGAATTCCAACCGTTGGTGAAGCCTCCTACCATATGCAATATACTGAGCGAGGTACGTGTTATTACATACATTTTCGAAACTGTTGGAATGTGTTTTTGTTTGTTGGTTTTTATTGTTGTTGTCATATTTATTGTTTGGTGATCATTGGTGACTTTTTTAATGTTATAAAATTTGTTTATTGTGATTGCAAGGACTCGAAAAAGGGTCTTGAACATGTCTCGTCATTGCGAGTAATACATTCTAAAAGACTTCAAAATGTCTTGGGTCTCGTCATTGCTAGTAATACCTCAAAAAGACTCGAAATATATGTAATCATTGTGAGTAATACCTTGTGGTCTTGGTGTGGTTGATGATGAATAAATGCCTTTACTATTTATTTCTCAAAAGGACGTTTGATTATGACGTTTTCCTCAATAATTGAAAAGCTTGAATAAAGTTGAAAAGGTTCAAACTTCATCTTGGCATATACTCTTAGTCAGTTTCGCAGCATTTAGTGTCGTAGAATGTGATTCTAGATATTGGGGTGCAATAATATGATAAAATGAAATGGATCGTTGTGCTCTTGATTGTTTTATTGGTTAATGTTTCTCCCTTTGGATATTATGTTAAGATTGGAAGGAGATGTAGGAGCTTATGGGTTGCAATCTGCTTCCGAAATGGTAAAAGTGAAGTGGCGAGATCAGGCATCCTACTTAAGTAAAGTGATCTAAATGTCTGGGTTAAAGGATATAACGGTTGTTACAATGATTTTGTTCAGTTTTAGTCGTCTTACTACAGCTTGTTGACCAGACTCTATAAATGACTTAGTTGAGGTAATATTGGAAGACTGTATGTGTCACGCTGCTTTATTTGCTCTATTAGTGCTCTTTGTGCAAAGGTTAGCGATAATGATAGAGAGTACCCCAAAGTACAGATGATTTTTGGTCACTCACAATTCAACCGTTTGCAGTAAAAGCTTCCAACATGTCAGAAGTCTCGTACATTAGGCGGGCACCTCTTCTTCTCGTTTGTTGGAGTTACCAGTATTCTAATCATACTGTGAGACACAACATACAATATTAATTGGCGGAATGTAATTAACAGTTTAGTAGGTAGTAATCTACAAATAATATATGAGTACAAAAGAATTAAGGGTGTCTGCAGTTTTCTCTAGTCATGTGAATACTGCAGTTTTATTTTTTCAGTAATTTATGATCTTCAAATCTAATTCTCATGAGAAAAATTCGAGAAAACAGAATTGCAGATCAAGTTAGCACATTAGTAGAATAAAGTTGCAATATATTACAGAGTTAGATTAATGTTCAATACGACATCTTCAAGGAAACAACGAGGACTCTTTTCTATTATATGGAAAGAGAGGTATGACAGACAATTCTTTTGTCTTGCTTTGGCAGTACGAAAATTGCTTTGGCATTATTGTTATCCTTCTGCAAAATGGTAGTTCAGGCCATTTTCTGATGAGATGAATGGTATTTGTGTTGTAATGAGTCACGCAAAGTTCATAAATTTAGATAGCTTTTATACTGAAGTTCAATGGAAACATCAGATATTCAGCTTTCTTCTCCGCACAGCCTGATTGTACACCCTTGGCTTCAAGCGTTGTTTCTCCAATTTCATATTGCTAAAATTCTTACGTAGTCTTTATAATGAAAACAAGTCATCAGATGATAAGATTTTCTTGGTGGACATATTTTCATGGAACTGATTAAAAGTGACTAGGTAAAGAAACAAAATATTTTCATATCTTGAGGAGTTTAGGTGGACTATAGTCTCTAGGCTGCTTCTCGTTGTCTTGGGGAAAAAAATTAACTTCAACTTGGTGCGAAAATCATCTTAATTTTTTTTAATGTTGAAGGCTAACTTTTTTTAACTAAATGTTGAATCTTTCTGCATCGCGTTTCACTTATTCTCCATGTATAACATGCGACCAATTCTTTCACTGAAGTAGTTGTGTATTACATCTGACTTTGATTTTCTTTTGTACGTCTCTTGATGTCTTAGACGCTCTGTGGGAACTAAATTTAAGATCAAGGGAACAAATGGAGACCGGATCTTATCCTGTGCGTGAAGGTGAACCCGACTGCTCTTACTATATCAGAACAGGTCTATGTAGATTTGGAGTATCATGCCGATTTAATCATCCTTCAAATAGGCAACTGGTAAGATCTGAGGTAGCTTTCTCTATCAAGTGTTTTCAACTTCACCAGATAAAATTATTTTTCACTAAATTACCACGCATTTCTCGTTGTACAACGCAACATAACTGACATAAAAGCCAGAATAGTTTCCTTTCCCCCATTCTTTCTTTCCTTTTAAATTCTTTATCTGTTCATTCCATTTATAAAGTAAAATATGACGTGGTTGAGACGGTGTTGTCATATAATGATGAACTGAAGTAGTATACCATTCCTCATGTCCTTCTTCACATTCAAAGTTTTTCTTTAACTTTGGGGTCCGGAAGTTCAGACATGAACTTTTTTTCTGCCAAGATTATCATATTATTATTCCTTTATTTTTATATTAATGATTTACGATTTCGCATCTCAGATTTAGATGCTCACTTAAAAATGCATTTCTCACTAGCACATGGATTTACTTTCTTTATTTTCAACATATGTTTCCAATTTGAAAGAGAAATATAAAAGGAAAAGGAAAAAATTGCCCCGTAACTAAGTATTTTTCTGCTTATTTTTAGTACATATCTTTCATTGGATGAATTACGTAGTTTCTGCTTCGTGTACAAAGTATTGTTTACATTCTTTGATGAATGATACAGTTTCTATTTAGTCCAAGCCAGTTGTGTCATCATTCTAGGGTACTCTCCTAAAGTTCCTTATTTTTATATGATATGTTTTACATAGAATAAATTTGTTTGACAAGACAGTATCTAAATTCTACATATAGTTCTCTATGTTGATTGATTAAGTTCATCCGACTAGGCTTCCGAAGCACTTTGTACAAATCATTGTCGATAGGCGTTATCTTTGCGATGATCAACTAATTGATAGTCTCTATAATCGCAGGCAATCGCCTCAGCAAGGATGAAAGGAGAATATCCAGAAAGAACTGGACAACCTGAGTGCCAGGTATACACGAGTTCTGAGTTTTCTGTTACTTATAAAAAGTAACCGATCCTGTAATATCTAATGAAGTGGTAGAATGGGTATTAGGATTTAAAACTTCGTGAAGCCTTCTAAATAGTAAGTAAACACTTCCATTAGAAAATCTCTCCATTCTCCACTTTACATTTTATTACTGAACTAAATATATTAAGCTGCAAATGTTGTCAACCAACCACCAAGTTATATAGTAACACATAACTCACAACGTCTACTCAAATACATAAACTTACGAGTTATAATAGATACATTTTCCCGTCATCCCGTTGAACAATTAACAGTTGTGCATTAGGAGTAAAGTGGTGATCTGAATTTCACTTCTATTGGAAACCTCACTAGGAGATTCTTTTTTTCTTCCTTCAAGGGGGGGGGGGGTGATGAATTAAATTATTGAGAAGTTATACACAAACAATAAGTAAAGAATCAATGAAATGTTTGTTTCCTTTTAGTTTGTATACACAAGAGTACTGGAATTCGATACTAAATAGACATAGTCATACTATAATCATTACTTATACCATTGATAGTTTCTTTGTATGGTTGCAAGAAGTTTTGTTGTTAAAATTAGTGGAATATAGTTTTGATGCCTCTCTAGTTTTTAAAAAGTAGTTTTTAAATTTGCTTCCCTCATCATCCTATTATGTATTCACATTAGAAAAAATGATATATTTCAAGAGTCGAGAAATTTGCGCTCAACATGGACCTATAAGACATATGCTCCATCCGTACCCAAAATATTGTTGAGCTTCAATATCTGATGGTGTCATGGTGAGCAATTTAAATTTTGAACTCTAATATTTTATATTTGGTGAAAAACAAATCAATAGGAAGTAATTTCAACGAAATTCTCGATTGTCCAATTATTATGATTAAAATCAAAGTTATTTATCATTAAGGTTGCAATGTCTATTAATTATGACCATTCTTAGGGATTAACTTTTATATGCATAATTGTACATTTAGTGTTACGACTTTTTGTTCTCCTGAAGACGTTCCTCTGTTTTTCAGTTTTACTTGACTGTCATACAATATGCTATTTAGGTTCCATATTCGAAACTAAACACAACCCTCTTTTTGTAGTTTTATCTCAGGACTGGCACATGTAAGTTTGGAGAGACATGCAAGTTTCATCACCCTAGGGATGCTGGGATAGGTGGAAGCATTGCTCTGAATGTCTTGGGTTATCCCCTTCGCCCAGTTAGCATCCTTTTCATTCTGAATATATATTAGGATCCAGATTGCATTTTTGAATTTGGTTATTTTCTCTCGAATAGATTTGACTTCGTATCATATAGTTTTGCCCCATCTCACTGGGTGAAGATATTGTCATTATATGATGATGGCATTTGTTTCGTTACTATGTTCGAACAAACAGGCATGGAAAGGAGATTTTTCTGATTCTTCGTGTAGTTGGCCAATTTATAGTATCCAATTATGGTGGAAGTGTGGCAATTTATAGAAGTTATTTACATCACTTCAACCGTCATGAAACTTCTGTATTTTTTAGTTTTTCTGATCTTTTATTGTAATCGTTGTTGTATTAGAGGGTTGTGTTTCGCATAATGGGTCTCAGCATTTGATGTTTTCCTTACAGATTTGATTCTCTCATTATTGTCTTTGTTCGTGTATATCTCCTGCATCATATACTTATTAGATGGAGTAAATTGTTATGCTGATTTGAGTTACCTTGTCCTTCCATGCATGTATAGGAAGAGGCTGAATGTGCATATTACTTGAGGACTGGACAGTGCAAGTTTGGAGGGACTTGCAAATTTCACCATCCGCAACCATCAAACATGATGTTAACTTTGAATAATTCTCCTCTTTATACTGCTGTTCAGACCCCTGCTTCTCCAGGACGGCTATCGTATAGAGCCCCATTGATTGCAAGTTCAAGCTATGCACCATTAATGTTGCCTCAGGGAGTGTTATCAGCTCCAGGATGGAACACATACAGTGTAACCTTCTGACTTTTATATGGTATTTGTGCATAAATATCATCTATTTGACATCTGTTACAACCTCTTACTGGTTGTTGGTTCTGAATCCTTAGCATGTAATTAGGGTATTTTTGTTTCTTTAGAAGAAAATAGTGATGAAGGGTTGAGGAAGATCTAGTTAGAAAGATTCTTCGTAAATAATATTGATGCATGTTCAATGGTCACTATCACAAAATAACACTGGTTAATGTTTACCTTCATTACTCGAGACTTTGTTGTCGGTGTACTTCCTTATATCAATACATCATTTAGCATGCGGCAACACTTCTTATAATAACATTGCATAAGGATAGATAGATCTTGTCTATAGCTTCGACCGCCAATAGCTTGTTGTAGATTTTATGGTCACTGCTTTTTTTTTTAGCATAAATGTTTCAGATTCAAGAATTCCCGTAATTGCAATGTATAAAAACATATGTGAGATTTGTGGAACTTTAGATTTTGATGGTCAATTTATTTGACAAATGACAAGTAGTAGGTATTACTCGGGGAGAGATTGAATCAGAAGTACTTAAGGTGATTGAAAGCGAATGTTAGTCTGACATTTTTTAGGATATGGCTATTTCCCAGGGTCAGATGGGTTCTGTTACACCTTCGGAGAGTACCCGACAACCCCTAGGAAGCAGCCAGGTCCACGGAACTTCGCCTCTGAATAATACACTTAACATGGGATCTCAAGGGCAATATCCCTCATATGGATCGACTTCTCTGCCGATGGGATATTATGCAATGCAAAGAGGGAGTGTATTTCCTGAAAGACCAGGACAACCTGAATGTCAGTTTTATATGAAAACTGGTGACTGCAAATTTGGTTCTGTTTGCAAGTTCCATCATCCTAGAGAAAGACTGATTCCTACTCCAGATTGTCTCCTGAGTCCAATTGGACTTCCTCTTCGACCGGTGAGTTGAATATTGTCTACTATGTTCTTATCTTATCCTATTAGTTACTAATATTCAGTCGTTAGATGTAATTTTGTTACTACTACTACTTCATGCACTTTCTCTACCTCCCCAATTTTTCTGTTTGAGATACAAAATGTGGCTCATGAGAGGCATATAAAACGTTGAATCCTACTATGTGCAAAATGAAAGGCTAGAAAAGCAACGATCAGTAAGATAGTTTTTAGAGAATTGCAAAGCTGATTAGACGACTTCTGAAATCTTAACAGATGAAAGACGATTAACTTTATTTTGGATGTGAAGCATAAACAGAGAGGGATAAATGGATTAATACATGTGAAAGCAAGAAAGATTGAAATCGTTTTATGCAAGCCCTAGAAAGTACAACACCTATAACCATGTTTCTGTATTCTGGCTTTGATGGCTGCAGAAAAATAGCAATTAGGCGTTGTATAAGTCTGTATATGAATACCATTTGCTAATAGTTGCGACATTAAAGTATCTCCGTACATTCTACATAAATGAAGTTGCACAATTTTCACAACTATGTGCTAACACTATTTATTCAATTAATTATATCCAAGACCCGAAAAATAAAAACATTGCATTTGCAAGATATGGAAAAGAAACACATACATGTTGCAGCTCAAAGAAAATCTATTGAGAAGTGGTAGATAATCTCAGCACTTCTTGTTGTTGGGTCGATTCAGAAACAGCCTCATTGTAATCACAGGGGTAAGGCTGCTTACTGTCTAACCTCTCCATCCCCCACCCCCTCCCCTCCTCCTTCTCCCGCCTACGTGGGAGCCTCTTAGAGGCATTGGAGCATGTTATATGTATGCAATTTTCTATGTTTATATGATGGGTCGAATTTCAAAATTTGAGTCTTCGCTAGTTATTTTTTGTCGTACGTTATATTATAATGTGACAATGTTTGTTTTGCCAGACAAGAATGTTATCTAGAATAAAATACTACGACAATGAACTTAGATTACCTCCCGGAATCTTTTTGCATCTTCTAGCTTGATGGCTGAGCAATCGTGAAGGTCACAAGAAAGTGATGAGGCTGTATTGGGTATCATCACACTTCCTCCTAAAGCCTGCAGAGTAATAGCACATCTAACTAAACGTTTATTTTATTTTAGGGTGAAGCTCTGTGTATGTTCTACTCTCGTTATGGAATCTGCAAGTTCGGGCCAAGTTGCAAATTCGACCACCCAATGGAGGTTGTCTCCAACCTCCCAGGTTCCCCGTTAGACGGTTCAATCAATAGACATTTCTTGAGTTCAGTGACAGGAACCGTCTCTCTCACTCCGTCAGCAGATTTGGTTGGTGAATCGAGTTCCATGAAGCCCCAGAGACCGTCTTTCTCAGAGGGAAGAAGCATGTCGTCTGGCGATAACACAAACGAACCTGGGGAGTGATATATGCCTCCAGATCTGATACAACTAGTGATGGTGCTAAGAAAAGTACGTACGTGTAAATCCAATCTCATTTCGGCATGGACAAAAGCAGTCATCGTCAAGCAGTTATGCGAGGGTTGCTCAGTTGGCAAGGTTTAATCCCTTAAATTTAACTAGGATGTGTTGTATAAATTTGTAAATATTGTCACATTTGGTGAATCCGCCATCAATAATTTATCTATTTGGAATTCGAGAAATCTCCCTGTGTACTGTCCTCATCCTTCATTTTGAATGTCTTACTTTTTCCTTTCTCAAGTTATAGTCATAATTTGAAAATTCTCAAACTAGATAGAAAATAAGGGATTTAGATTGTTGTATGATATTTTTTGTTATAATTGATTGTAGTAATTATAATTTTAATTATAAATTAACTTTGGTTAGTAGAGCTTTTGTGGGCGATAGAGTTGTACATGAGCCGAGCGAGGCCCGAACTCAATAATTTTTGGCTTGGCTTGCTCGGTGAAAGCTCGCCAAGCCATGCCATTCCCTAACCGTAGGGGCGGACCTGGGGGGGCCATGGCCCACCCTTAATTTTTGAAATTATGTATACTTATAGCTTCAGTCCCCCCCCCTATGCTTAGTCTCAACAGTTGTGTGGGTTTGAATCCCAGCAGCTTCACTTTTTTTTTCTATGTTACACTCCTTTAAGTATAGTTTAATAATAGTAATATAAGTATATAGTAATAGACTAATAATATACTAAAGTATACTATAGTATACTATTCTATATAGTATCATATAGCGACACAATACATTAGGCTAATTTTTATTAATTTTGTACTTTATTTATACAATTTTATTTATTGTTTGTAAATAATTAATAATTTAAATTTGATAATTGGTAGCATGTAATGTTAAAATAGTTTAATACTAATGGATGCAAGAGAAGATGTTCAAGAGTTCAATGAAGCAAACAACAACGAAAGGTCCATTGGGAGGAAGGCTGCGAAAGATAGAAAAAATGAGCAAGGGCGGCATCAAAGATCCTTCGATGCTTTTAGATGTTTTATCTGTGTTAAAGGATGAGAAGAGAAAAGCTCATGAGGATAGAATGTTAAAATATAATTCAAATGTTGCACGACGTGCTGAGGTTTTCGAAATACAAAAGGCACAATTCGAAATACAAAAGGCCCAACTGTTGGAGATTAAAGAAGGGAACCGTATAAAAAATGAAAAGCTGAAATTGGACCAAAACAGGGAAGATATGGAGATTATGATGAAGGATACTTCAAATTGCGACAAATGGAGATCCAACGAAGAATCAATACTCCACCATGAGGCATCCATTACATTTACAGTGACACTTTTTAGTATATTTATTTAGTTTATGACATGTTTTCATGTCTTTTCGTTAATGAACAATGCTTGTTTGATAGTTTCAAGTATATATAGCTTTAGTAGTAGTGATATCTTTCCTCTTATATTACTAGTTTCTGCTATGTACGAATAAATATAAGGTATTTTAGTATATATGAAGGGTTATTTGTTTCTTTTTAACTGTGATTTTAAATTTGGTGACGTATTTGGGCATTGATGCTATGAGGGATTATCACTTATTTGTGTAATATGAGTTTGATTGACAATATTGTTGATATCCGCCATTGTTGATTGTGTAGGAGATTACAAACGATTGAGGAAGAAGAAAGCTAATCGAATGAATAACAAACTGGAGAGAGAAAGCTGAGCTGGAGAGAGAAGATATTTTCTTTATTGATGAGCTAATGATTGATTACAATAAATGATTAGTGGCTGTATTTATAGCTGAGTCCACTTGTCAATAACTAACTAACCAACTAATGATTTATAATGATTGATCTATAACTAACCAATCTAACTATCCTAACTACCGATGCGGCCACGTGTGTGTTTGATTAATTGTATCATCCAATACCCCCCCGCAAGCTGGACTGGATGGGAAGGAAACCAGGCCAAGCTTGGATAGTAAATATTGATGTTGAGCCGGAGGGAGGATTTTGGTCATGATATCCGCAAGCTGCTCGGTAGTAGGCAAATGAATCAAAGAAATCAAACCCATCTAAAACCTTCTCTCTCGTAAAATGACAATCGATGTCAATGTGTTTCGTTCTTTCGTGAAACACCGGATTCCTAGCTATGTGAATAGCTGATGTGTTATCACAATTGAGCTCCACTGGGGTTAAAGAAGAAACACCAAGTTCTTGCAATAAATGAACCAACCAGGTAATCTCAGCTGAGGCCTGGGCCATTGCCCGATATTCTGCCTCGGAAGAACTGCGGGAAACTGTTGATTGTTTCTTGCTCTTCCATGAAATAGGTGAACCTCCCCAAGTGATAACATATCCTGTGACACTGCGCCTAGTAGTAACACAAGCAGCCCAATCAGAATCTGAGTATGCTTTGAGACATAAAGTAGAATTGCCATGTAGAATCAGCCCCTGTCCCACAGTATGATGAACATAAGTCAATAGGTGATGCAAGGCTCTAAGATGTCACTATCTTGGCTTCTGAAGAAACTGGCTGAGAGTTTGAACAACAAAAGATAGATCAGGTCGGGTGTTGGTCAAGAAATTGAGCTTCCCAACCATACTTCTGTAGAACTCAGGAGAGGGCAGAATATCACCATCATCAGCAGCTAATTTGAGATTCAATGGCAAAGGAGTGGTCACTTTCTTAAATGAATCAGACTGAGTGAGGATGCCACTATCTGCAATCAATTCATTAGCAAACTTGCACTGGGACATAGTGATAGCATTGCCAGATTTGCCAATCTCAAATCCCAAAAAGAAATGAAGAGTGCCCAGGTCCCTGATGCTGAAACTGGAATGTAAAATAGATTTCAGATGAGATATGCTGTCAAGATCATCACCTGTAAGTAGAATGTCATCTAGATACACTGCTGCAATGACTACACCCTTAGAACTATGTTTTATTTAGAGGGAATAGTCATTCTTGGACTGTTGATAACCTTGCTGCATCAAAGTATCATTAAGCTTAGCAAACCACTGCCTTGAAGCTTGCTTTAGGCCATATAAACTCTTCTTGAGCTTGCAAACCATACCTACAGGTGCATCTATTCCATCAGGTGGTTTCATATACACTTTCTCCATAAGATCACCATGGAGGAATGCATTATTCACATCTAATTGTGATAAAGATCAGCTGTTGAGAAGCTGCAACAGACAATATACATCTGACAGTTGTCATCTTTACCACAGGACTAAAAGTTTTAAGGTAGTCAATCCCATATTCTTGAGTGAACCCCTTGGCCACTAGCCTGGCCTTAAACCTTTCCACTTGACCATCTGATTTCAATCTGTATACCCATCTGGAAGATATTAACCTCTTGCCTGTTGGAGAGGAACAAACTCCCAAGTAGCATTAGTGTTGAGAGCATTAACTTCTTGAGCCATAGCATCAATCCATCTAGGGTCTTTACATGCTTGTTTGTAAGTAGTTAGGCTCAGAAATAGACAAAACATTAGCAACAATTTGGGGAGAATTAAAGAAGTGAACATAGAATCAAAATTTGAAGCTAAAGAATTTTGTACACTAAAACACTCATAATCTTTTAAGTACAGAGGAGCATTGTGTACCCTGGATGATCTTCTAGTAGGAATAGGCGTAGAATGAAAGTGTTGAATCAGAAGAAGAGGAGGAAGGAAGGATGGAGATAGGTGGGGAGAAGGAACAGTATGTGGAGGTGAAGATGGAACAGTAAACATGATCATGCTCTATATCACCAACAAATGAATCATCAACTGATATAGAAGGATCAGGTGATGATACAAGATAGAAGATAGACATAGGGAAATCATGTGTTGTAACACAGGCAAAGTAGATTCAGACTTAGTAGGTAAACAATCAGAATGAAAAGAAAAACAAGTCTCATGAAAAAACCATTTCTAGTATAGAGAATAGAATGAGTACTTAAATCATACACTTTGTAGGCTTTTTTATTAAATGGATAACCTATGAAATGCAAGGTATAGCTCTAGGAGAGAATTTGGATCTGTTATGTGGTAAGGTGGTGACATGACAAAGACATCCAAAGGTTTTGAGATGAGTAAACTGAGGTGCTCTTCCAAATAACAGTTCAAATGGTGATTTATGCTGCAAGGAAGGGCAGAGGAAACCTATTAATCAAATAGGTTGTTGTTAACAAACTATCCCCCCAAAATTTCATAGGTAGATTAGACTAGAATAAAAGAGCCTTAGCAGTCTCCAACAAGTGTCCTATGTTTTCTTTCCACTACCCCATTCTGTTGGGAGTGTACACACATGAAGTTTGATGAATAATTCCCTTGCTAACATACAATTGTTTGGTTACTGTACTACAGAATTCTAGAGCATTGTCAGACTTGATTATCTTAATGCTAGTATGGAATTGTGTTTGAACATACACTATGAAGGCTTCAATTATGGATAGTGCATTACTCTTAGCAGCTATTAGGTGAGTCCAAGTAATTCTGGAAAAATCATCAACTATGGTGATGAATGAATGATATCCATCATAAGTGAACTACCTACATGGCCCCCAGGTATCTAAATGAATCAAGTCAAAATGTGTTTTGGAAACAGATGTACTGTGAGGAAAGAAATGTCTAGCTTGCCTAGCCTTTAGACATATTAGACAGACAACACCACTGTTCTTAAGAGACAAAGCAGGCATGGATGTTATATGTTTAATGGAGTCAAAAGACAAATGCCCCAATCTACAATGCCATAACATAGAATCATGAGCAGAAAGAAATTTTGATGATTTATTGATTGCAACAAACTTATTTACAACACTATCATCACTTCTACCAGGCAAATTTACAGAAGGTAGGAAATCAACACTATTAGAAGTACTGGAAAGAACAGCAGGAACCAAATTACCAACACTTGGTATTTGGAGATTATGAGTGTCTAAAATGTATAAGCCTTGAGACCTTTTACCAAGCTCCAAAGGCACCTTCAGTAAAGGGCCCTGTAGCATACAAAGATCTTTGTTAAAAACAGCATCAACATTCAAATCAGATGCTAGTTTAGAAATAGAAATCAGATTATATGTGAAAGCAGGTATGTGCAACACATTTTGTAAGACAAGACCAGAATGCAAAGTGACTTGTCCAATGTGTTCAATAGAGATTTTGGAACCATTAGGTATGGTGATGAAAACTGGTGAGGGCATAGTTGTGTAAAAATCAAACAAATCAAGTTTAGGAGTGATGTGATCAGTGGCACCACTGTCAATTATCCATAAATGAGATGAATTATGAATAGAAAAGCAAGCTGCCTCACCTGCAAACAAAGCATGAGAACCACTAGATCCTACAGCATCATTGATTGAATTAGCATTTAGCATGTTCACCAGCTTATCATACTGATCAGTTGTAAGAGTTTTGTCTCCAGAAACAGCAGCAATTCTCCTATTGTTTGAAGGATAGCCATTGAGCTTGTCGCACCTCTGTGTTGAATGTCCAGCAATTTTGCAATTGTCACAAAAATACCTAGGTCTGTTTTTCCTGATTGAACCTTCCCACACGATTGATATAACCTCGAGCTCTTCCTTTTTCAGTGTATGGACCTCTGTTATTCATAGCAAATGCAGCAGCATCATCCACAATGTTATTAGGATGAGACATTTCCTCTGTTTTTCTTCCTGAAGGAAGATCTGTAGAATTTCATCTAGGCTTGGGAATGGCCTCATCATCAGTATATTTCCTCTAATGGATATGT
>QFAX02000528.1:0-43731 GCA_003412495.2 Echium plantagineum
GAGTAAATAAAGCTGACACTAGTTTTATCAGTGGTTAAAAACTTGTAAATTCAGTGGTGGGAAGGCAGGAAAGAGTTGCCCAACTAATGATGAAAAGTGTCCAAAGTTTGAGGTGCAACCAAATGATCTGCCAGTGCAAGATAAAGGGGTCAGTTGAAATGCGAGGATAACTATAGAGTATATCTTTTAATTATAGAATTCAATGATAGCTGGGGAGGTGTTTGGGATTATACTTTTCCATTATTGTGATCTTCAGTGGTGTGTTGTTTTGCTTGTCATGGCGGGAATTTCATATTTTGTTGATATTATAGTCATGGCAGTCTGATGACCTTCCTTATTGTTCTTTGTAGGATCAGTCGGAAGATGGAAAGAGCAGCCACAAGAGAAAAAGAGGCAGGCCAAGGGAAGTGTGTGAGGCCAGCGAAAATGCTGAAGTAACAGGTATAGTTGTCTAAGATTTTGTTAGATGAGTTTTAATGGCTTCAAAACGTGATATTAGTTTATTGTGCTGAACAAAAATAATAATACTGTCAATGATTGCTTATGTCATGAAAGATCACGCAAGTGAAGTGATTGACATGTCGCTCTTGATTCAATGTTGACGAGTATGGGAGGCTTGTTTGCCTGCAGAAAATTCTTTGATGCCAATTGGTAATTCCATGACGCCGGTTTATGCTACACTAGAACGTGGAAATGATACTGACAGTACACCGATAAAATCTTGTTTGAGACTGCCAACTGACAATAATGATCAAGCTTTAATCAGTGAACACGAGGAGCGGATACCAGAGAAAGCAAAACGCAGAACTACTAGTGAAGAGAATATTGTTCAAATTTCAGGTCAATTATAATTCATTTTCAGCAGTTTGTATCACATGTATTTAAGAGATATCTGTATTTGCAAATGATAACTCACATGTAGTCAGTCAATAGATACGGATTATAGTGGCAAATGAAGAAGCACTTATGTTTCACCATCTATTTTCAGATGGAACTTTAGCTGGTAACAACCACTTCATCTCGATAGATTCTTCAGATGGTACTGTTGCTAAGACAACAGAACCTTTTTGCATGACCAAAATAGGCATCAGAACTGTACAGCAAAGCCTGGCATGTTTGATGATCACCCTACTGAAGTCTTCTTTCAGATCCTACACTCAGGATGCAGTCTCATGGTACTGTGAATAGCTCAAGTAAGCTTACGTTAACTTATCTGTTTCTCCACTTTACTCCTTCTTAGTTTCCTGAATAGAAAATTCTTCGCCAGGAGCTTCTGCAGCTAGTATTATGGAGCAATCTACTGAATTAAGGCAAACTAGGAAAGAACCACATGGACAAACTGCTTGCGAAAAGGTTGATGAAATTACTGCTGTCATGAGTGACGCAGTAGATGCACAAAATAGTGTTCTTGTAGATGGTGATACAATGGTGGCAATCTGCTGAATTAAGGCTGGCCAGGAAAGAGCTATTTGGACTTACTACTTCTGGAAGGGATAACAACAGTGCAACCATCATGAGTGAGGAAGTAGATGCAGAAAGCCTTGTTCTTGTGGATGGCAACGCAAGCATCACTACAACAGGTGATCCTGAGCTTCCATTTGAGAAGAGCTCTTCGCTTTGGACAGTACTTGAATCTATGGAAGCTTTCCGTAAGATGCCACAGAAGCCACATTTTAGACCTTTGCAACAGCATAAAAAAAGTGTGTGCGAGAGCGATGCTATAACATATGGTCACCTTTGTAACTGTAGTAGAAAGAATATCGAGGTTGAGCTTTGATGATATGAAGGAAAAGATTGTCGCTATTTTGGATACTCTCAATGATCTGGAGAGTCATGGATTTGGAGTTCAGGTCTTACGAGATCGAATAACTGAGTTGGAATCACTTGCAGAAAAACATAAAAAACTTCTTGCAGAGGTAGATGTCATCAACAAGCAGATATTCTCGTGCAACTTGGACAAAGCTGACCAGGAGAAGGAAATTAGTGAAGCAACCAATCGGATAAAGAAATTGCAGGAAACGATAGCAAAGGCAGAGTCCATAAAGGAGATAAAAGATGGTGAAATTGCGGAATTGGAATCTAAACGCCACGAGGCCGAGGAATCTATACTGAGTGCTCGCAGTTGTTGTGAGCGTCTAACATCAGGTGAATTGTTGGAATTTTTTATGACGGGGATTATTTAGGTATCAACAGGAGGCTTACATCGCTTCATGTTTTCACTTATTTGGTTTTCTCACAGGTATTTGCTAGGCAGGGCTCTCTCCTAGCCAAATCGAAGGGATGGAAACTTTTTTGGGCGCAGAATCGGATCAACGATTTGGCACTACACGGAGAACCATTTTGAAGGACTTTTCATCGGAATGCTTCAGTTTCTCTAAATTTTGTAATAGTGCTACAAATCACTATATTTATGAGCCAGACTCTTTTGTATTTGGGAACCATATAAAGGAAAGGATATTTACCTTCCTTTATAGTTTTATTTTCCATCTATAAAAAAAAGGTGTTTCGTGATTAGGTTGCGCATTTGATACCTGTACTTCTATGTCACAAATATATTATTCCAGTACATACAATTAATAGTCTTCCTTTTGTGTACTCGATTAATACTATTCTATTTTGAAGATCTTGCAAATATAATCTCATTAATGTTAACTAATTATTAAAAAGTTCCTTTTTTGTATTTGTAACTTACCTTTCAATTAATTGTTCAATTTAATTACATATATAAGAAAGGTTGAACGTTAAGTTAGTGTATATAAGAAATCTTGAATATTTAAGTTAGTTACCGTATTTAATATGACATACCATCGGATCTGATCCTGTGGCATTTGCCGCCAGAGAGTCTTGTACGTTTCCGGAGAGTGTCACAGATTTTTGGAAGCAGCATCTCAATCACTCTATGAAATGGAATGCATACAAGAAGCTCATGATACCTTCACGATTTTATTATGGGATATTCATTTATCATTCAAAAAAAAAAATAGCTAACAATATATAAATGGTTCAAAGTTGTCATGAGATTATTAATTTTCGTTTGATTCCACGGTGAATTGCAGTTGAAGTTGATTTGAGTCTTGTTAGTAATTATTATGATCATTAATTGCAAAATTTTATTATTATGATTATGAATTGCACAAAATTTATTGCTTAAGGTAAAAAAGGTAATTAAATGGACAAAAAATAGTAGTGTGGACTGGCTCGCCGCGACACTAGTTTAGAGGAGCCACAAAGCTAACCAGCAATCACCAACATCTTCCGAGGGTCACTTTTCCCTTAAGTGACAGTTAGAGATGCAGACAATGGGACTGAATCACATCCATCCACCGGAAGGAGAAACTAAACGATCATTTGAAGTAGCATTCTGATGGCATCAACCACTCACTCAGCAAAATCTTCGTCACTTGATTCTGTGTCCTGAATAATGTAATCAGGGCAAAGAGCATAAAAAAGTAGCAAGGCAGCAGGAAAATACTAAGGGGTGGTTTGATACTTAATGAAATTAGTTATAAGCAGAAACAATTATTGTAACATATTTATTGAGTTTCTATAGACACAAATCTAATAGATCATTTGAAACCAATTTAGGAGGATACTTAGAAGATTAATTATTACATGATAATTGATTTTATACAAAACTTAACCTTTATGTTCAGTAGTGATGCATAAAATTCTTTTGAAAGTGCTCTTTATACAGTCCTAGTTTTATCAAGAACGTGTATAGTGTTCCTCGGTTCCCCCACTTAACAAGGTGATGACTCCGAACCCTGACCTTTTGGCTAGAGTTGAACATCATAGTACTACGATGCATTTTTTGTATTATTGTTCTTATGGAGGACTAATACAGTATATAGTAGTGATTCTAAGAATAATCGAAGCAAAACTGATCTGATTATTTTCTTTCCTTTTTAAGATTTACATTGTCTAAATTATGCATATGATAAATCATACACACTCATATAAATCATATTAGAAGTTCATTAGAATCCATACCTGCGGAGAGCTGGAAAATTCTTCAATATCATCTTCCATCTGCAAAATTCGTAATCTTTCTCAGTATCATCTTTAGTTTATAGCTCAGACACATTGCATGTAACAGAATGTAGGCCGAGACCAGTATCTCATGAGGCAAAACTGAAAACATATATGCTCTTAAGGAGTACAATACTAATTCAATACATGTAATCATATTCCATGATCAATTGGCTTGAGTTTACAAGAGTTCACAAAATAAATAACAGAGAAACGATCACATGCAGACGGCAGCAAACATAAGTCCTTATCTTAAGACAATTTCAGCCTCCCTAAGAAGTCATTCCTAATTTGTCTTTACATAGTCATAGAATTTAAAATGATTAGAGCAAGTGTAAATGATGGATCATTATGGAATTTTTTTTTTTAGTCACTAAGAAGAAAACAAATACTTGCAGCCTTGCACTTCCCAAAAGTGAAAGGCAAGCCTTTAAAAGCTATTACTACAAATTTTCATATATGTTTTCTTGTTATTGTTGTTGTATATCAAGATAAAAGAGCCAAACTGGAAACATGATATTTTATGATGAAGTTGATACCTCAGTCTCTATCTCCTGCCTCGTAGGCTTCCTGCCTATATGATCCAAAACAAGACAAAATTCAATAAACCAGAATTAAACGTGATAAAGTTTGTAGATTCAAATCATGTTATAATATCCATTATCCACTTCAGATGGAAACCTGAATTTTCAATTAGATCAATAGTTGGATAAGAACTAAATTTCAACTTTTCGTTGCAGTTTATCAAAGTTCAGATGGAGGAAACAGCTTTCAGTCATGAATGGACCAAAATTATATGGCAATTAATTACTACGAAGAGTTAACGAGGAAAAAGAGGAGACTTCTAAAATTAACCAGGAAATCCGTCATAAAACATACTCCCTCCATAAAGCTATCCAGTTATGACAACCCAGGACAATTGTGATCAAGAGAGAATACTAACCAGTTCTTTTTCCCTCAGCTGAAGATCCCTTTTCAATGGGCTCTGCTACCTGCAAGACCAAGGCAGGTCTATATTAGTAGAGCTTGCTGAAGTCCAAAGCCCAACCTCTTACAAAGAAATAAGTGGCGCTACAAATCTTAAAAAATACTCCCTCCGTCCTAAATGATTGTCACATTTGATTTTTGGTGGTCAATAAAACACCGATTTAAAATACAAATATCTCTTATTCTAAATGCAAAAAAATTATAATAAGTTGATATTTCAAAAATATATATTGAGACGAATCTAAACGAGGTCCCACAAGACTATATTATTTCTTTTCGTTTAGTGAGAATTCGTGATCAAATTTTGTTGTAATTGACCACAAAAGTCAAAATATGACAATCTTTTAGGGACGGAGGGAGTAATTTACTGAGCGATCGAGTTACTATTATTAATTGAAGAGTGGAGAATAGAAACTAAAATATGAGCCGCACCTATAGGTAAGTTGACAAAAAAACGAACCTACCAAACAGTCGCTTAGCAGATATAGAAAAATTAAGTTCACAGAATATTTAGCCGATGGTCTAATTTTACAATGTTCAATATAAACGAATGAGCTGTGTATACACCTCATATACAGATATACTAAATAGAGTTAGCCACGAAGTTTGGAAGTTGTTTTTTAATAGAATTGCCAAAAAAACCTATGATACAATGAAATATACCTTGTTCTCCACTTTCTTAAATAAGGTAGATATGGTGGCTTGTACTAGAGGACCACGATTACTGTTTGATACACCCTTAGCTTTCAATATAGACTTAGTGGCCTTTTCAGCTTGATTTGAAAATGCAGGTTTCGATTGATCCCCTTGGTTGATGTCAGTTATTTTGCGAGATAGTTCTGCCCATTTGAAGTATTAAGCAAACAACCATGAGAAGGGAAAGAGACACAAGATAATATAAACAACATGCGAATTCTGACTGGAAAGTTTAAAAGTTGAAAGCAGGGCATTAGTTGTCCAGTAAGCTTATTTCTTAACAACACTCCAATGACAGCTGGTAAATCCATTAAATATATTAAAAAGGACTAATATGTGTTAGCAAGTTAAACCAAAGAGTTTATGTTATTAGTAAAAAGAAGATATTGGTGAAATCCAGACCTGTGATTGGATGTTTGACATCCACTTTCTCGTCCTCTTCTTCAGACATGTCAACGTCATTGTCAATAAAATCATCTCCAGATGAACCTTCAGTAAACCTAAAAATATAGGTAAAACCGTTTCAAAATCAATTAACAAAGTAAAATTATAGTCAGAGGAAACAATTGACAAAGGATAAATGAACAATGTCATATATAGTGTTAAAGGGACCGTTCTTTCAGTTGCAGTGATTAGCATCCCAGTATCACTTGACATTGGATGACAGGAAACTCAAATTAGATATGCAAAGGAAGTTAAAACATGTTCATACTTCTGCAGTAAACAATGAAAAATGCATATTGAAACCCAGAATACGGTAGGCATGATTAATATATTCCTTGCAGCTGCAAAGAAGGAAAGAAAACAAATGCATCATCAGTTCATGAGCTAGGGTTCATAAGTCATCCTTGAGAAGCCACAGGTTCTTTGTATTGCCTTAAGTTCTGAATGAAACTAGATATTCATTCCCAAGAATATCATAGTATTGGAGGTCCAATTGCTCTGAACTCTGCTGAACATTGGTACTACTTTTTAATACTACTATTAAAAGTATTATTAATATTATATTACTATTTTTATGCTCTAGTGAGAAAAACTACATCATGTGCACCAAAAGTAAAACTACTTACCTGAATGTTTTTCCTGCAGTCCTTGCAGAATGACGTGTTGGTGTTCGATCTACATCCATCCTTTCGTTTGAGTATTGAAGACTATCACAAGAGTCGTCTTCTAAGTCTGATTCATGTTTAGCAGGCTGTTGTTCAGTGAGCTTTACTCTAGATTTGAATTTCTCATTATTTTCCTTACTTGCTGCTCCTGCACCACCTTTAAAATCACATTCAGCATGTTTTTCCTGCAAGAGAAAAAATAATCTTCAACATCATTGAAAATAATGCCATTGTTCCCTGATATATAAACAATTTTCTGGGGCCTTAAGCTGTGACATTGTAGAAAGTAAAAAGGTAGAGATAGTAAAGCTAACCATGTTCAGCTCTTTTGGGAATTCAAGCTGCAGTTCTTCAGGATTTTCCTCTTTCTTACCAATCCACCAAGCATCAGAGAACACAATCTGGACAAGCAAGGAAGGTTGTTTTTACATTGATGCTATCATGGGTATAAAAATAGGAAACGGTAAGTGATTGTGATGGAGAAAATTATACAAGAAATTGGATAAAGAGGCAAGCAAAGAACCATATTGTCAAAGTAATCCTCACACATCACGTTCTTTCCACCTCTTGAGAATTGCAGAGTCAAGTATCTATTCTTCGGATAAACTATTGTGCCAAACAACTTCATTTGACCCTGTGCCAGATAAAAGACTGACTATCACGATTATTGCAGCAATCTTTAAAAAAAGGTAAACAGCATTAGGCTCCAAATGGTAAAAGACTGACTATCACGATTATATGCCAAAAGTAGGAAGAATTTCTCAATAAAAACATCAAAAGTTCTTAATCTTCACTATCATTAGGCTCCAAATGGTAAACAGCATACATAGAAATAGTAAAAAATTAAAAAGTCATCACAATTCAAGTCAAAATTAGCCGATCTTTCTAATCTCAGAATCCGCATCCTCCCTTACACTTGGTTTCACACTCTAGTTACACTCCTTTCATATCATGACACATATTTGATTTTTTTTTTTTTTAATTTGCAAACATAAGAGACACATTCACAATGACGAACATACAGCGTAAGACATACAATTTATTATCAGAGAGCTACTAAAAACGTTTTTATGAAGTATCATTACCTGGGGGAAATCCACAATCAACTAAACATATTCATAAAAAAAAATGTCAAAATTTTACAATTCAGTAGTCAAACCTCGAACTGGACAATCATTTTGGGACAGACGTAATACTAAACCGTTGTAAATAGTTCCCCTATTATTACCGGGAGGAAATCAACTATCATAATTAAAATTGACAATATAACATATCAACAATCAAACTACAAACTGGACAATCATTTTGGGACACAGGTAGTACTAAAATGTTCAAACATATAACTCCGTATTATTACCTGGGGGAATTCGAGATAGAGAATAGGATTTTTGGTCCCGAGATTAACGAGCTCCCCAATTTTGCCGCCATTAACGGGCCCCATAAGCCCGGGAAACGAGAACAAAAACCGATTCTTCCTTTGCGATTCTTTAAAATATCTTTACCATGATGTTTCATCACAATTTTCGATGGATTCAATATCACGGAGGACTCCACCTTCGTATCGGAAATCATGTTGTTGTTGTAAGCTAGTTTTTTCAGCTTTTGTCTCTCTGCCATCTCCGGATTCGGCGGTGGCGCCGCCGCTGGAGTGGCGGACTTTTTACTACCGGGCCGTGGCGCCATTGTGATTCCTTATAATTATCACAATTATGTGACACTTTTGATTATACTTCTAATTTACAAGACATACAATATATTACACTTTTCTCTTACACTGCCTTTTTAATTGGCGGGCAATTTTGTGTTTTATGTTTATGATTAATTAATTTGAAATTTGATAAATGCTAGTACTAAATAAATTTAGTTGATTGTGATTAAACTTTAAGTTATAACTTCGATGATATTTTCTTCTTTTGTAATGAAAACCAGAATTTTGATTGCTTCCTCAATTATAAAAGAAGTTTATAGTCTTTAGAATTTTAACAGAATTCGTGTCAGGATTGGTTAGGTGCATTTAGAAGCTAGTTTTATACTAAGGCTAGGGAGTTGTCGATAGTGGCTAAGGGACTTGCAAATTGGAGCTAGGGGGTTGGGGGTTGTAGTCGGTGAGTTGGGATGGGGGCGGGTTGACGATGGTATTTTATGCGTTGTATCCAAAATGTCCATCATGAATCACGAGTAGATGAATAGTAGCATGATGGGTTATTCGAAAAGATAATGATATTATAAACTACTTAGAAAGATAGCAATAATCGATGAGGTCAATAAAGCCTTATAAGAATTTGGTAAGTTTTGGATGGAAGTTGAGTAACTAGCTTAGTTGATTGAGATAATTGCACAAACGATTCTTGAACATTTTAAAAAATATCTAAGATTTAGTTTTTAGAGTTCGAATTGGTAGTGACCGGTGCATTTGTCCGTGTACCATATACTGATATACATATCATCTCAAACCGTATAATAGATAAAAGTATAGAATGGAACGAGTACATAAGAATCATACAACATGAAGCCATACAACAGCGAACGTTGAGATCTTAGATGGGATTTCAATCACTGCTAAACAAAAAAAATACACAGGACGTTTCTCTTTTTATCAAGGCATTTCTGACATCTCCGCCCCCTCCAGTCGAAAATGTGGGGATCCCGCGGCTGCGACACCACCTGCACGGATAAGAGTCGTTCTACTTCAGAAGAAACAATATGTGCGAAAACGTGACAAACAATACAAAGACGGAGGAAAGAGTTCCCTTGATCGCATCTATCCTGTAACTTTGAGCAGATATTTTTGAAAATATGGAGAAATATATATTTTATACCTTGTAAATGTAGCATGAACGTCCTTTTCTTGCTTCCTAGATGCTAGTCCTACTTCAGTGCACATTTGTCACTATTACATTTCCTTAATACTTCTGTACCTCAGGGTCCTGCAGGAAGATCGTGTGAGTGGAATTGCAATGCGAGAAGAAAAAAGGCAGATATATAAATGGATGGGGGAGGGGTGGACAATTCTCCTTCGCAGGAGAGGGAGGCCGCAGTGGACAATTCTCCTTTTTCGTTGTTTGCTAGGGAAAGTTCAAATTAGAGGTAACTATGTATTGATGTAGTGGTAATTATGTATTGATGATCCTTCGACGTAATATTATCAGTCTGAGAAGCTTAATACTTGCATGCAGACTTGAGCAACTTTTTCTTTCATACAAGTTCATCAAATTTTATCTGGCAATTGGTGTCTGAAATAAGTTCAGTACTTATACATATACACTTACAGTCAAAAGTTGCCCAGCGAGAAGGAGGTACAATGGTGCGATCCTGGTTTGCTTCGGAAACGTAGAGCAAGCTGAAGAGATCTGTTGCAGCATCAACATTCTTCTGGGGAGACTCGGATTCACCAAGATCACTATCTGGTAGTGGTGTAACAATAGAAGGATCCTCCATATCTAATGAGCCCTGACAACCCATAAAGACACTTTACACATTCATTTGCCGCACTTATCTAATTCAGGGGATATAACAGACTAACAGTCACTTTGAGAAGATCCGTTACGAGCAAGAATTTATGTATACTTGGCAGGGGTACCACTAACATATTTTTTGAGCACATGAATGAGGGAGTAAAAATAGTGTAGGCATTAAATGGAATAGGCTTGATAGCTCGAAGTATTACTTTACAAGAGTGGTACTTTTATTCAGGACTGTATGGTCGAAAAATTATCTGCTAACTGCGCTAAATAAGTAAAACATTACCGCACGCAGTCTTGTGACGGGAGCAGTTTTTGTTGATGAGGGCTCACGAAATAACCCTTCTTCAAGAGAATACTTCCTTGCTTTCTTTGGAATACCACATTTCGCGGCACTTCCTGATGTGCCTGCTGGGGTTGGAATTGGTTGACTGGCAGTCCTGGAAATCCACTTCCTCTCCTGATACCTAACACAATGGGCAAGTCATATCAGCGCAAACCATGAGAGACATGTAAAATACAATTCCATCGATGCTTACTTGTCTCTGATAAACTTTTCTATGTCCCCTCTATCGTAATTTGGACGCAATTCTGCCTCCCAGTAGTTATTAGCTACTTCGTTTCCTGTAGCTGGAGAAATGAAATGCAAATAAGTACTTTAGAAAATAGTCACCTGCGGGTGACATATATATTTATATGAATCAAGTGCAAATCTAATAGAAGCTAACACATATACACTAAGTACTAACATTGCAAGAAGAGTACTTGTTCTGGGAGCCATGTGTCTAGAGTTGTGGACCTCACCTGACAAGGCGTCAAGAAGATTTTATCAGCGAAAGGAATTGAAGGATCTAAAAACCATCAAACAACAAAAACTACGATTTTTAGGATGCAACGCCACCTTTAAAGGATCTCATAATATCTAGGATGAATGTGAAACATTCGCCATTCATTTACCTACAGGAAATTGATAGATGGCCTGATGTGTACTCTTGTTCAAATACTGTCATGGAAGACCCTCATTGTAATATAATTGCACATAACACTAGGACACAATGGTGAGAGTGCCTGCAATACATACCTTTGAAATATGTACACCGAGACTGCGATGAATTCCAGAACACTGCATGCATATAAAAATCCCGAGGTTGATGCTTGCCCACCTTGGGGCCCTGAAAGAATTGCACCAGCTCACATATCAGAAACCTTGAAAATGCATGCTACTAATACGCCAGTGCTTCATGACCAACATGGAAATTCTGTCTCATCCTTAATTAATGCTTTCAGATTTTTTTCTCTATTTTGGGTTCAAAATTATCAGAGTTAAATCACTAGGAACTAGGTAATAGATGCACAATGAAGAAGCAATCAGATAGATATGTTCATGCAGCAATCAGCATTCGACTATTTCTATATACTCATTTCTAGCAGGACATTGAAGTAGTTCGGATATTTGAGATTCAAAACCAATGAAGTCAAACTGAAAGGACCACCGTACTTGTTTCGACAATCTGCACACTCCTTATTCTCTGGAAGCCTTAGAAGACCCTCCAATATCTGCAAAAAAATAAGCACGAAAAGCATGTTACTGACACTCAGAAGTCAGAACTAAGCCTGCGGTTTATGGTGAAACCGGCAGGCGAAATTTATAACAAGCAATACAGGTTCTTAAAGAGAAGAATATACTTCTCTCAGTCCAATCACATACTACTATTCTTATATCATAAGTAATCCGATAAAATACTATTATTCTTATATCATAATTTTTCCACCACAATGACTATTCCTGCAGCTTCTCCAATCTTAACCAATTCACTCATTATCTGTTTGCGTTTCACTCTCCGGTCAATTAAAAAACAACCTATGTTATCACAATGAGAAGGTTTCGAACTCTTACACCCCCCCCCCCTCCCGCTTAGGTGGGAGGCTCTTCATAAGCATCGGGACATATAAAATGGAGACTTTCCGAGCAACTAACAATCAATAATTATTCACGAAAAGGCATTGAATTCCACTCCAAATGCAATGACCACCACATGATCATTACATATTCCTATATATGAATTTAACATTGAAAATATGAACTTTTGACAATGTAATTAAAAACCCAACAACAATCATCACTTGATCATCCTTAATAAAAAATAAAAGAAACCCAAGCTCATTAATCCATTATATCAAGAAATCCAATCAACTCATACATAATCAATAAAACATATATAAACAAACAAAAATACCAAAGTACCTTTGCATGTTTGGCATTGAGATCCTTGGAGACTGAAGCCTTACCACTCATATCTACCTTGTTTGTTTTTATGTATTGAGATGAAACAGAGCACCAAACAGAGCATTAACGAACAGAGAAAAAACAAAAGAGATTGAAATATTCCTATCTCTTTCTCTTTTGAGTTTCTCTGTTTTGTTTGGAAAATTTTGTGGGAGACTACTATAGACTAAGATTCTGTTTGATGGCTAAGCAGATTATAAGGAAACAGTTGGGAAATTTGAAGTGATCTTACTACATGAACGGATGTAATGAAAGGAATATTGACACTATCTTATTAAAATATATCCCTTCGATTCATTTTAATTCGATATCAGCTTATTTTAATTTACGCTCTTAAAGATCATCATTTAATATAAAGATAATATTATTTTATTTTACATTTTACATAGAAAACCAAACCCCATTAGCCATAGCCCTATCAAGTTTTTCACAAATTCTCCCATTTTTCCTTATACCAGTCCAAATATAAGAGTTAACGAAAGAAGAAATATCTTTAATATCGAAATAATTGAGGAAGCTAAGTAAAACATCCGATTTTTTTAATAAGGGCACCCTCGTTAGGGAGTTTTTCATTTAAGAAAAGGATTTGGTTAAAATTTCCAATAAGTAATTTCCTCTCTTTATTTCTTATTGAAGATTTTAACCAAATCCTTAATTCCCATATGGGTTGTTTATGGACAACCGCCAAAACCTTTTAACATAACAAGTCTCGGAAAGAGCATAAAAATAATAAGAATCGTAATTATCAACTCAAACATATGGTCATGATAGTAGATACCAATTGCATTTATTTATATTGGGTGTGTATGATCATGACCCAAAACACCTCATGAAACATTAAACCCATCATCCATTGAGGGACTGTCTAAAACATCAACTTCGAAATATGAACTTCTCCGAAACAAATATACAACAAAACATTACAGCAAGTGCTGCAAGAAAATCATGAGAAGTAACAAACTTTTCTTTATAAGAAGGCAGTCATGGCCTACAAACACAGAAACAGATGATGCCGCGAAACATAGTGATATACTCGCCCTTCTGGACTACAGATTTTATTATTATGAAATAGCCAGATATTATTTGTTAAAACAAATCACAACAGGAAATAGTCTGTTTTCCTGATACATATAGGTCTACTCTACTTGGTGAACCTGTCTCTGTCATGCGGGGAAGAGAAGTGGGTATCGGGAGAAGCAGCAACAATTCCAAATGGATTGATATGAGTATGGCTTATGTAATAATGCCTCCTGATGTGTTCCATATTCACAGTGCTAGTTACCCCTGGGATTTGATAGATCTCTTTGGTGTAATTAAACAGATTCGGATATTCTCGAATAGCCTTCTTGCTGCACTTAAAGTGAACTACATACACCTACAAACAAAATTTCATTCACGATGTTACAAAATATCAGAACTATAAATGTAAGATGTAATTAACCTTGAACATCAGATAATGTTAATTATACCGCATCAAACCGAATGAGAGTCTTAAACAGGCGTATATCTGCTTCAGTCATTGTGTCTCCACATAGGTACCTCTGCTTGCTGAGTATCTCCTCACATTTATCTAAAGAGTTGAATAAGTTTGTGACCGCCTGTGAAAAACAACGAATGAGAGATGTTTCTTTATGTAGAGATGAGAATTTTTTATCACATGATTCAATAGATTACCTCATCGTATGGCCCTTGTTTCGGAGTAAACCCACACTTGTAGACGCCATTGTTAATATCATTATATATCCACTCATTCACTTCATCAATTTTTGCCCGCAATTGAATAGGATAGAGGTCCAGACCTGGATTGTCTGCTATCTCATTGAACTCGGAGTTCAACATGCGAATTATCTCAGAGCTCTCGTTATTCACAATAGTTTTGAGTTTCTTATCCCAAAGGACCTAACGAAAACAGGGAAGCATAAATGGTTCGATTCTCATTGTAAGGGGTGGTGGGTGGGAAAAAATAACACCATTAGACACCTCAACACACTAATAGTATAAGATAGCTTACAGGGACGGTAAATCGGCCAGTGTAATCTGTGCTTGCTAGTTCATACAGCTCCCTAATGCTTTTTGCTCCATTTAAGGGATCAGGCTCAGCACCATCTTCTTCAGAAGGTGAAGTAGGAAAAACCCATCCCATGTGGTCATCGGTATCCTTCGTACGTTCAAGTACAGACTTGACGACCTAAAAACGTGAAGTAGGAAACAACAGGATAATTATCAAAAGTAGAAATCTTGAATAATAAGTGGCAAAAGGTAGCACTCACAGTAAAACTGATGGCTTTTCCAAGTCCTTTGAGATTCAAGAATGCAAGGCACCGGGAAGCCCACGGGCATGCATACGACACATACAGGTGATACCTTCCAGCTTCAGCAGGGAAATTCGAGTTTGGGTCACGTGAAATAAAACTGCGGAATACTGAAGCTGGTCTCATAAGAGCACCAGTTGCCGAAAACAGTTTTGGGTCGAGAAAGTTGGTCATTATCTGAAATACAGAATACACTATCATAATTTCGAATGCCATTACTTTTTATTCGTTCATCCGATCCTAGGTACTTTACCAATTAAGTGCATTACAGGAAGCAGGATATCATCTCCAACTATCAGACAAGACGATATGAATTTCATCAAACAGACAAGTCCTCCAATCATAGCTTTATTACAAGTACAAGACATACATGATGCAACCAGATTTATTCCAATTTCAAGATTCAAGCCAGGATAATCAAATAAGAATAGTTACAACAAATGTTCTATGTCGATCCTAAAAGATCGTCCAATTTTAGACTTTTAAATATACAAATCAAATATTGTTGTATATATTTCTTGACGTAATATTTAAATCAAAGCTATATGTGTCCATTAAAATCACGATGCTTATTATTTTGATCATTAAATAATCAAACTAGACAATAATACCTTCAATTATGACAATATATGCAAGAAACATAAAAATCTTTGACAGGAGACTAAAATAAAACAAGATATTTTACCAAGAAATGATCACTTACAGATTGAGATGGAGGTGAATAACACTGCTTCTATAAGATAGACTTGCTAAATTAAAACATTTTAGTCTTTCAAACAACGTAACAGTAGATCAAATTACTCAAATGCAAAGTATTTTTTAGTGTTTGTTTAAAGTGAAAATGATGATTAGCTGAGCACTCTATTTTCCAAAAGAGATTATGGATATCATATTTATAATATAAGCAAGCCTAAAGTGGTAAAGCATTGTACAATATCATTTTTTTTGTTTTCTTAATTATCGATGAGATGAGACCCAAAATATTTTGATTATTAATAAGAATTCTTTCCACTCATTTATTCGATTAACATAGTACAAGTACAATATCATTTTTAGATTAACTTTCAATGTTATGAGCAGACATTTGTCCAATATGTCAAACTAGATAGACTCCACAAGCAAAATCGTACAATGTTTCCTCTCCTCATTCTAGAAGATCAATTTTCAACGCACAACTCTCGAATTTTTTTACAACATTAATATAATCCTAATAAAAAATTATAAACAGATAACATGATTATTTTATTTCAATTACATTTATGTATATCAATTGAAATTTGCTAAAATTGCTCTATTTCAAGTTTGGAGCATGTTGAAGATGGGCCGAATACCTCGGAATTCCTTGGGGCTCGAACAGGGCCGAAGCCTAGGGCAAATGGGTGACTATAGGCCCGGGTCGAAATAACGGGCCTTACTTGCGGACGGACCAATTGGCCCGGCCGGATGACATGTTTGCATGAATGCATATCTCTTCACACGATTGGGCTACTAGGCAGCAGCATGCTATGCTGACCCACGGGTTGAACATCTGTCGGAAACTGGTTGGATAGGTTACATAAGTAGATGAAGTTGGTAGATTAGGTGACCTTGTGACTGTAAGTTCATGAATACGATTCCTTTACCAACATTTCTTGATCTAACATATTATACATCACTTGCATAATGTGATTTACAAGCTATTATATTAGTATGAGATTTACTATACATTTTACGAATAAAAACATGGATCTCGTTACAAAAGGTGAGGAATAGGCTTAATTAGGAATAGTAAACCACTATTAACTTTTATTTTCTACTTTTGCTAAGCAACCAAATCCAGCTAAGAAGATCCCCACTTAAACCAAACTTGCAACAAGTCTTAAGTCCCTCCAAGGCTCCACCACTATCAGACAAATAAAATAGATTTAATGTGTGGAAGTCTTTTCTAATACGTAGTAAGTGGAAAATTAGTTCTTCATTAAAAGGAATAACCATGGTCCATATTCACAATTATCTCAAAAATAAAAACATCATTATTAACGAAAATAGATTAAACAAGCAGTAAACTAAGTTACTCTAACTCAATAGGTTCTCAATAATGCACACCTTTAAAATGGCTATATTATACTCTTTTCGATATTTTTTAGTTGTTTTTCTAGTTTTAATTATTTCTTTCTAAATAGTTATTTTTCTAGTATAACTAATTGTAAATTTATCAATGTATTTTTTGATTACTTTTTCTATAAATTTATCAAATATCAACCAACCAATCAATTATATATTTGAACATGAAAAGATATATATTCTTTTATTAATCATACCCTAGTTGCCAGTTGCATGCCTTCTTTCCGTTCCTATTGGAACTAATAATAGCTACTATTCTTTGAAAATTATAGTACTATAAATCTTTATATATAATATTAATTGTTGGTAGATGGAAAAAATATAAAATTATTAGTTGAAGCTTCAGCTAAATTAACTTATTATTGCCAGCTAAAACAATTGAGAAAAGTCACGTAGAGCACAGCTAAGGAAAGTTCGATTTATTAGAACCTTCTCTTGCTTAGCTTGTTGTCTTTCCACCTGCCTTTAAAATTCTTCTAAATTTATAATATTTGTTAATAGTGTGTATGAGGTTGCACTCTAAAATTAACTGGCAATAGAAGGAGTAGCCTAAAATCTTATATATTGACCTGGGAGGACACCGATATCCGATGTGGTTGTGCATCTTAACACTCCCCCTCACGTGTAACTCAATCATCGGCGGAAATTTTTCATGCCTGTATAAATTTCCGGAACAACATCGACGGGGTTACACGTGCCTCAATAACTCGGGCTGGCTCATGATACCATGATAAGAGTCTATGAGGTTCCACTCTAAAACCAATTGGCAATAGGGGAGTAGCCCAAGATCTTATATATTGACCCGGGAGTACATCGACTTCCGATGTAGAATGTGCATCTTAACAATATTTGTTTTTATCTTAAATTATAAATGTATAATGAATATCGATAGACGTGTAATGCGGTTTACATGACTAACGTGGTTTGCCGTTTATAGCGTTAGCCTGAGTTCTGGCAAGTCGCACACAACAAATAGTAGTGTTGCGAATAGTTAGCCCGTTACAATATAAATTATTAGAGTTATACAAATAAATTCAATTATATCAACGTATATTTACAAGTATTAGAACAATTATATAAGAAATAAATTTTAATTTGAAAAGAAAAACGTCAATTTTATGTAAATGAAATGATAAGTGGCGGAGTAGATCAAGTAGAATACGCCCATTACTATGTTAGTGACTTGTTTAATTTGATATAAAAACATATAAATTAAAGTACCTTTTTAATCAATGATTATTGCTAAACCAGCATTGCATTGACCATAAACGGCATAAGAGAAGCAATTCTTCATTGGTTGGATTCTTTTATGCTTTACAATGGTCCGATGGCTATTGAATTAGTGTAAAAACCTGATCGATTTTCTAGACTCTTGATGTCGTCGTGACCTAAAAGGTAAAAGGTTATACATTTTGCACTCAAAACAAATTAGTGTATTAGGATATTAAGCCATCGGTTAAAATATTATCGTAGATGACTTAAAATACTATCTTACATATTTCAAATAATGAGATGAAAAGAAACAAAAAATGTGTCAAGTATCGGCCAGATTTCCTATCTTCTAAATTGTAGGAGAATGTGGGGTTTCAATAAAACCTTTAATTCCCTTTTTGCCTTAAATATAATGTATAAACTTAATGTGTAAAATTACCTCTATGTAAGATTATATTTAAAATAAAAGTAATTAATTACCCTCGTAAGTTATTTAAGAATATGGGACTTCAATAAAACATCTAATTTCCCCTTCTACATTAAATTAAGTGTAAATACAACAACATCATGAAGAATAAACAATTTATGTAGACTCCATCTTAGATTATTATCTATGTCTCAACTTAGTTTATCTTACACCGTTTTGTGAATAAATTGATTATGTGGGGATGGAGTGTTATTACACTTGATTGAATTAAATTATTTATATTAATTAAAAGTAATTAAAAAAACATTTCAAAACAATTATTGTTAAAGTATTCATTAAAATTTTATTTTTAAGGTAACTAATAAGCTATACAATTTGAACTATTTTAATATATTTAACTTGAGTCATATCAATACGTTTTATTATAGATATACTCATAAAATATTTCTTGCAATAATTTTTGCATTAAATATATATCACATATAATATATGTATTGATTACATCAACAAATCAAAATGTTACATATATACTATTAATGTATTTTAATGCAAAGATAGATGTAACGATTGTATAATTTAATAATGATGTAATGCATTTATAATGTTGATAAATTATTTAAATTTTATCATCTTGTAGGATAACTAAATTAATTGGGAATGCTATTCGAATATATCGTCAATTAACTAGGGAGCTATTCTTTGCACCGCCTCAAATTATTCTTACACCGTTTAGGACAATTATACCCTTAATATATAATATACACTTAAAGTAATAAAAATTCATTTTGATGAATACAAAATACATCATCTACCAAAATTCTCTCAAACCCTAGCCTCCATCTTCATCAGCCTCCATCCTCAAAACCCTAACCTCCATCTTCATCAGCCTCCATATTCATCTATCAAACTTTGTCATGAAGAGAAAGAAAAAATCGAGCCGAATTTCTTCTTCCATCGTCACCAAGAAACCGTCGCAAACCGAAGATGTGACGGTTCCGGCACCATCTCCATCTCCTCCGGGACGGAAGAAGCCTGATGCATTTTATAAGGTACTTATGATATATATATTTCTCTTACAAGACAGATCACTGACTGATTCTAATTAAGCTAAGCATAATATCAAATTGATGATTGATTGACCTTTGGTTAACAGGACAAACACCTCTACTTTGGGTTGTTAGGAAAAAAATTTGATCTATTTTGGTGAATTACGAGACCATTATGACATGTACTAGGTTTCTGAATTATGGATTAGTTGATAGTTTACAATTTTTATATTCAAATCAAGTTACAGCTTACAATTTTTTGACATTTCATATTAATAAGATTAATAATTTATAAGAAATATTTTATATCTGGCCCCGCCCTAAGATTTTGTTATAGTTAGGCGCTGAGTGTCCCTATAGAGAATGTGGTTCATGAATTATATTGATTGGTAGAGAGTTACAAGCGAGAATATTAATGGTAGGTTTAGATTGGATTCTGGAGTGATTTTCACCTTTAAACAAGCTAATGGAGCAAAATTTTATGAACACTTGCGTGCATCATTGTTATTTAGTCCATTGCAATAGTTGTAATTTTGGTAAAGACATCATTTTTATCCGATGTGAAAGGAAACTATGACTTCAGCATATTTAGAAATTTCGTTATGGAATATGTAACAGGAGTAGCAAACAAATAAGTTTCTTTTGCGGAGGTAGTAGAATAAGCAATGCATCAACTCCGTATTGTTAAATAGTTCATGCTAACGAAGTTAGACTGTGGTTTATATAGCATAAGAAAGGAAAACCAAGGATGATTGTGTATTATTGCAGAAATAAAAATCTTGGACTTCAGGTTCTCATGTTTTTTTGTTTTGTAATACGATGCTTTATCCCTTTGTTGTAATGCAGATTACATATGCAAAGAAGAATAAATGCCGGTTGGAAGGTGGTCGAAAAGTAACAGCCTCTCGTAGAAGATCAGACAATGTCATCAATCAAGTTGCACCTCACGAAGTAGTCAACAATGAAGTAGATAATATTGTGAATGAAGTACTCGTTAACTTAAATGTTGATTCTGCAACTGAAGATCAAGACAAGACTGGTGATAAATCTCCTAGCATGAATGAAGGAGATGTCGATATCACTAGTGATGGAGCTAGTGATGATGGCGATTCCGATGTGAGTGTTGATTATACTAGTGATGATGGCGATCAGAGTGTTGGTGGTACTACGGATGATGAGAATGAAAATTCCAATAGTAGTACTACGGATGGTGATGACGACAATGATGATGGTGGTTGGAGGCTCGTTAGACCTGTTGAAGGTGGACCCGAAAACATAAGCATCCTCACGGGTTATCGAGGACATGTTGCTTATAAAATCTGGAAAAATGAGGTACTTCTCTAATATTGAAATTGTTTAGACAAAACAGAAACATGACAGTTAGTAATATCTACTGACTTTTTTATATATAATTTTCTGGTATATGTATATACCCTTTTTATATTGTTAATGACATTGTAAAAATAAATTGGTTTATATGATTAATAATGTGGTGAAAAGCATGGAAACACGTGAGATTGTTCTAAGTCAATAGTAGTAGTCATTAACTCATTTGTTGAATCAGCTCTGTATCATGAGTTCATCATCATCTCAATTAGTTAGGTTCCCTTTGTTCTGTTTCACTTTAGTTCCAAGGAAATTTCAAGTTTTGGTGTGGGCTTTATATGATAGTTAGTATTGGGAAGAAGCAAATGTTAATTATAGTATTATAATATCTGCTGACTTTTTATTTTCATCTTCGATGTGCATATAGGAGCGAGAGGTACTCCAATCCAATACAAGATTCAAGATCTTGAGTTCCTGGAAACTTCCGGATGGTGACGCATGGGTTACGAAAGTAAAAGAAACGGGGTTGAGTCATCTCTCGGCATGCATGTTCGAACACCTGAACATGGCATTGATATCGGCGTTCGTGGAGAGGTGGCACCCAGAGACAAACAGTTTTCATATGCCTTTTGGGGAAATGTCGATAACTCTCCATGACGTGGCATATATTCTTGGATTGAAGATTGATGGGTGTGTTGTCTATCGAGGTGAAATGGATGGGGATAAAATGAAGACATCTCTTGCTAGGTGTCTTGGGGTTCCATTATCAAGATTGAGTCAACGTGGTGAAATAATGAAGGGATATGCTATAAAGTTAGCTACGGTGAAAGAAGTGGGACAAAAGTTAGGTGATGTAGCTAAAGCTAGAGCATATATTTTTTCATTATTGGGTGGTTTTTTATTTGTTGATAAGACATTTGATAAGTCGAACGGTTTCATCATGCCACTGTTAGAAGACTTTTCGCAGATTTCAGAGTATGCTTGGGGTACTGCAACTCTTGCTTATTTATATAGACAGTTAGGCATAGCTTCAAGAAGTGGTACCAAAGGAATTTGTGGATGTCTCGTCTTACTTGAGGTTTGTCCATCTCTAATGTCATTTTTTAAAGTTATTTTTTTCTTTGAATGACACTATTATAACTGTTTAATTTGGTTTTATTTTTAGGCATGGATCTATGAATATTTTCCTAAGATAGCATCTCGGGCAAACATAAAATATAAAGAGAACATGCCTAGGGCATGTAAATGGGTTTCTCGTTCACATGATAAGGGACTAGATGAAGTTAAGAATTATCGGATCGCTATTGATGGCATGACTGCAGATGAGGTAATAAGTCATTAATTGAATCTTTCCTGATTCTGTATTATTGTGATGCTTTCCTATTTTGCTTTCAATTGGCATTAAGTCATTAATTAAATCTTTATATACAAATATAAATAGATTACAACTATTAAATGCAGGTTCCTACTTGATTTTGTAGTTTTGTTACTCTTGATTATGTAGTTTTGTTACATATAATCTTGTTACAGTCATAATTGTGATGGTTTCTGAGATTTTTGTATGCAATGTAGATTGCATGGATGCCGTTTTCTAGGAACCCTCATGTAGACTATCCTGTCAGTCTTTTTGAAGGAGTTATTCAGTGTTTGGGAATTGAACCAATTCCTCGTAGGTCTAGATACTTCTGCAACCTTGAGTGATAAAGCATTGGGAGGTGAGCAACCGAATCCTTGCGCACAAGAGGCCAATCAGCTGGAATAGGTGGAAGAGGAAAGTTCATGGACATTTCCAGCTGCAAAAACAATGTACAATAATAATAAGATGAATAGTTTCTACCATTACTAATTCAATAAAACAATAAAGTTATTACTTACGGCAACAAAATGATTTTTAGCTAGGAAGACCACAATTTCTCCATCAATAGAACCCAAGTCATCCTTTCTGAGCGGCAGATATGTTTGGGGGCTCGTTGGTGACAGAAGAACAAACAATTTATTATATCGAGTAGCTATCATATATCCCATATCTGCATCCATCCAACAGTCTTGACCACAAGGTGTTACTATCCACCATGATAAAGCATTGCATATAGATTTCGAAGTATTAAACTTAAATGTTTGTTCGTATAACTCAGTCCTTGCATCAACTTCGTGATACAAATCTTGTCGAACTCTCATCCAAGATTCTTGATCACCATACACATGACGAGCAACAGCCCTAAAACCACAATGCCCATCACTTTCAACATCCAACCATCCTAAAATATAAGGTCTAAGGAATGACGGAAAATCTTCTAGATAAGAAGTCGATATTCCTGAATATAATGGAGTGAACGTATTAAGTGCTTTACCTCTACCACGCCCACGTCCACGCCCACGCCCACGACCACAAACACGCCCACGCCCACGCCCACGTCCTTGACCAACCTCATTGTCATTTTTATTCTCAAAGGTAGTAGACGCAATTGGTTGAGTAGTTTCAGGCTTTACAATAGGAGTGGCAACACTTTTGTCGTCTGTCCAACCACCCTCTGGATTTTTGTCAAGTTTCCTTGCTACTTTAAATATTTTCCTTGTATACTCAAATGATGAAGGTAATCTTTTTGTAGAATTTTTGGGACGTCCTTTGTGAGGCTTCACCTTTGGTTCTTTCATGTTGCAGTTCTCATGACTCCCAATAGCTATCACATGATTAACCAAAGTAGGGTCTTTCTCAATTAACTCGATCGCCACCTTAAGCCTCTTCTTTCGAGGAGAAATCATATTAGGATCCACACAAGAACCAATATTTGGTACACCACCATGTCCTTCAACATCTAGTGTTTTCCAAAAATTATCGATCATTGACAAATGTATACCACTTACATCCATACCTAATTGAGCAATCTCATGAGCACATGGAAGACCATAGGTAGATCTCATATTGCAAATGCATACAGAATCGACAAAGTCATCATCTACCATTATACACCTCTGCTCCTCCAACATTTTAAGACATAAGTGGGAAACTCTACCTCTCAAATACCTGAGCAATGGAATATCAGCTATGCCAAGATAACAGATGCGTGACTGCTCGAACGATTTTTGCAAAGTAGTCTTTTGTAATACGATGAAATTATTAATCCTATCCAACATAGTAGCCAAGCCTCCATTGCTTGTACCTAACCAACTCTTCAAACTTGCATGCTGGCTCTCTACTCTGTTGCTTGTATGTGTGCCAAAATGTAGATATTTTTTTGTCCATGCTGCAACAAACTTTTGCTTGTACTTCTCTAACCATGTGTCATTCAAGTATGATAAAATACCAGGGATGTTCTTGTAATGTTCCTTCAAATCTTCCCAACAATATGAAAATTCTTCTTCAGTCTTTTTGTCAATCAAAGTCTTCCATTTCTTAACAACGCTCTTCCCCATCACATTATTCGACATCATCCTAGTAACATAAGACTCTATATCCATCTCAATATGCCGCCTACATAACAAATGGACAGATTCAGGAAATATCTTCTCAACAGCATTCACTAACGCCAATTCTCTATCAGTCACGATGGCATTTGGCATACATCTCATTACACCCTTTAGACACTTCAGTGCCCAAACAAATGTTTCCGTATCTTCCGAACTTAAGAAAGCATATGCTACTATGAATGTCTTCCATGTGCTTGTGAACCCCACGATCTCCAATAATGGCTGCTTATATCTATTAGTATTATATGTTGCATCCATAACAAGCACCTGAGGAAAGGAATTTAGACATTTGATCGACCAAGGATGTAAGAATATGATGTCTTGTAGTGAATTCATCTCCTCATCAATGCGAAACCAATAGGAGTAATTATTATCAACTAGGACTTTCATAAGTTGCTCACACTCTGTCCGACCTTCATTTCTCTTAATTTTGAGTTTCGCCTGAAAATTATAAATTTGTGTAATAGTTGTGGCATCTGATTTGTCCATTAGTTTCAGTTGACTGAGTACCTGCCTCGGTGTCATGCTCTTCGCTAATCTTTCAATCAATTCACGTTTTTGCTTGTCTAGTCTCCCTGATTTAGAATGACCTTCGGCATATTTCCCCATAAAGTGATTATGCTTCCCATTCTCCACATGTATAGACCAAACACTAGACATTTTCGCAATGCATTTCAATCTAAATGGACAATCTATCCTCTTAGAGTCCACCGTATTAGCTCTTGGTCTACCCGATCTCTCACATTGGATCTGTAATCTCCCTAGTCGATTATGAGTAGGTGTAGTTGAATGTCCGGTAACCAAAAACATATTAAGAGGTGTTGCAACTTTTCTTATCCATTCCAAAACTCTTTCTCTAGATTCGAATGTTTTGTTTGTCGTGAAATGACGCCAATAGTCTTCCCATTCATCCTACATAAAAAAATATGGATGTTATACTTCAAAAAATTACATATTTAAACAGGAACATGGGCATATATGGCATATGCCTAAATAAATATGTGGCATACGAAAGGCATGCAACTGGTTAATCTTGAGCATATATGGCATATGGTTGTACAATTAAGGTGCATAAACAAAATATGCCACTTTTAATTAGGCATTGTAACTTTAAGTGAGTCTACGAAACAAACATACGCGTCACATGCCACCTTTAAAAGAGAGCATATGATCAATATGCGCCCCTATTTTTCCTGACATATATGGGACATGCACGACGTTGATACAGAATCGAATTTTTTTTCAATTTTATCACTACCTCATACTACAAAAAATTACATATCCTTCCATTATTGCAAGACTTATGGACAACAAAACTTATACTTGCTATTATACTTCACAATAGGTTGTAATCGACATAATAATCATGGGTAATATAGTTGAATTTATTAAGAATCAATAAAAATTAGTTACCGGATTGTCAAAATTAAGGTCCGGATCTTCACAATAGGTTGTTCCTTTGTCACCATAGTGTAAGGGTTCATCAATACCCATATTAAATGCTTTGCAAAAAAAGTATCTTTTTTGAACTTTGTGTGAAAAAGTTTTTTTGAAATTTGAGAAGATATTTTTTGAGGAGTGTGTAGAGAGGATTGATGAGAGAAAGTTGATTCCAAAGAGAAAATAGTAGAAAAATGAGTCAACTAGTCTTTAATTAGTCCTTTTATATTAAGGGTAATATTGGCAATTCGCTAAATTAAACGGTGTAAGAATAATTTGAGGCGGTGCAAAGAACAGCTCCCATTAACTATCAAACTAATTAATTTCATTTCATTTAATTCTATTCCATTTCTGCACATCGAAGTCTTATACTTATAAGTTATAACCAAATTCATTCAACATATTCATTCAATCAATGAGGTTCGTTCTCATAATAGTGATTAGCGAGTGGCAAACAAATAAGTAAAACATATTTGGAAATGAAAATTGTAAAAAATAAACCATTATCTCATCAATAATCAGTTAAAAACCTTCTCCTTTTAGAAGTAAGAACAACACATCTATAACAAGTAATCTACAAAAGTTGATCATTTTTCCCTCTCATTCACCATCAAGAAAACTCAACATAGCCAATATTAGTAGTTTAAGAAAGGTCAAACTAGAGTTAATCGAATAGTCTAGTGAAAAATACTCTTGTTAGTGACCAGAAGGTCCTGATTCGAAACTCACATCTATCGCTAATTTACACAAAAAAAAAGAAAAGAAAGGTCAAACTAATTGAAGTTCTTTTTCTTATTACACCACAAGTAACTCATGCTATAAACTTCCACCACATCATAATTTTTGTGAAAATGCCTGGATGGTATTTGTATCTGCCCCCCTTGGCCACTTCTCTTCACCAAATCCCTCAAACCCAAACTCTCACCTACCATTTCAATTTTCAACCCCCCCCCCCCCCCCCCCCTCTCCCCTCCCCTCCCATATTTATATATAAACCCCCCACCATCACATCTACCTCATCTCAACCCCCTCCCAATTTCCCATTTCCTTTGAGGGAAAGAGAAGCTCAATATTCCAAATCTCAACTTCCATTTCCTCATTAATTCATCACAAAAATTCACATTTCTACCATCTAACTCCTATCAGAACTTTTTATTTCTCCATTTCCTCACAAAACCATCACAAAAAATCACATTTTTACCATCTAAGTCCTTATATCAAAAGTTTTTATTGCTCCATTTTCCTCACAAAAACATTATAAAAATTCACATTTTTACCATATAAGTCCTTGTATCAAGAGTTTTTATTGATTAAGACATTCATATTTATTACCACACACAAAAAAGTTATTACAACAAAATCTTCATATATTCATAAATCACACTACTAGTTTGCCTTGTTACACAGAAATTTACTCCATTTCCTACAACAAAATGAACACTTTAACCTCCACAAAATCCACCACCCCCACCCCCACCACCTCCACATCCGCCTCCCTCCACCGGCTCTCCTCCCTCCCCCACCGCCACCTCCACCTTCCCCGCCACAACCACCAATACCAACAACAAAAACCGAAAGTCCTAAAAGTCCACGCAATCGACGCAGCTCAGCCGTTCGATTATGAATCCCAGATCTCAAACCGCTTCATCCAATCCACCAAGCTCAAAATCGCAGTCGTGGGTTTCGGTAATTTCGGCCAATTTCTGGCGAAGGCCTTCATTCATCAAGGCCACACTGTTTTAGCACACTCAAGAACTGATTATTCAGCTGCTGCTGATTCAATCGGGGCAACATTTTTCCTGGACCCTCACGATCTTTGTGAAAATCACCCAGATGTAATATTGTTATGTACTTCAATTATATCCACAAAAAGTGTCCTCTTGTCGTTACCTGTTCAGAGGTTGAAGCGGAATACCTTGTTTGTTGATGTATTGTCGGTTAAAGAATTTCCCAGGAATCTTTTTCTTGATTTGTTGCCTGCCCATTTCGATATTTTGTGTACTCATCCTATGTTTGGACCGGAAAGTGGTAAGGATAGTTGGAAAGATTTGGCATTTGTGTTTGATAAGGTAAGGATTGGTGATGAGAATTCGAGGGTTGTAAGGGTTGAGAGGTTTCTTGATATTTTCAAGAAGGAGGGATGTAGGATGGTCGAGATGAGCTGTGCTGAGCATGATAGGTACGCAGCAGGTTCACAGTTTATTACTCACACAATGGGGAGGGTGTTGGAGAAGCTGAATTTGCAGACTACGCCGATTAACACGAAGGGGTACGAGACGTTGCTTGATTTAGTTGATAACACTAGTAGCGATAGCTTTGATTTGTACTACGGGTTGTTTATGTATAACGAGAAGGCCATGGAGGAGTTGCAGAGGTTGGGGGAGGCGTTTGAGGAGCTGAAGATGCAGTTGTTTGGGCATTTACACGAGCTTAATAGAAACCAGTTGTTTGGTAAGCAGAGTGGGAGGGAGAAGCCTTACTATTCTAAGTTGAAGAGGAATGGTGCTGCCTTGCCGTCGCCTCCCTCGAGCACTGGTGCTTTGCCTGCTCCAACCTCGAGCACTGGTGCATTGCCTGCTCCAACGTCGTCGTCTGGTAACGGGGCAGCTGTTCCGGCTCAGCCTTCGTCCCAGGCTCAGGCGCCTTCGGAGAGCGTAGGAAGCCGGCTGAATTAGAATGCCTGGTAGAATTGGTATCGATTTGTTGAGAATAAAATGACCTTGTTAGGTAGTCATTGCAAGTTCATACATTTTGCTGTAAAATTTGTTGTGTAATCCTAAGAATCATGTTGTTTTGTATTGTTCATTTCATCAACCGTGTACATCAACCAACAGTAGTGGCCAAATACCTACCTACTTATTAATATAATGAGACATTTCTTACACTTAATCGTGCATTTTCAAGGACAATAAGTTGACTTTTAAGCGGGATAAAGGAGTCAGGTAGTACGTAACCTTTCATGTGTTATTGGAAAAAGCTACGAAGTTGTAGTCTTTACTGTCTGATATTGGTCACTTTTGATTAACACTATGATTATTGTGAAATGGTACTCATTGTAAACTAGATCAGTGGAGATCTTATGAAATGATCTGTAAGGACTGAATCTTTTGCCTGATTTTTATCTGATGTGCTTGCAAAACAAACCTGAGCTTCATTGATGGCATATCAAACAATACCATGCCTCCTTATGTGCCTATTCACTCGAAATTTGTATATATCATGCATTGAGTCGTTACATCATGTAACTATATATATGGTATTTTCAATTAATGATGAACAATATTCTAAAACACGAGATATACAAGAGTCACGAAAATAAATTAATCGACACTTCCCTTGTATTATTTAGAGGGTCAATTATTGGCTCTTGAACTACCACTTATTTAGTCCAAGAAATCGTGAAGCATGTGTGCCATTTTTTAGTAGTTGCTATCAACTTGTCCAAACCACATGCTAGGAATATACTTTGTCCTCAAACTATGCTAAAGCCATCAGCCATGTGTTTTTGTAATGTTATAGTGTGAGTTCTCACAGCACTTTCCAAAGGATAGTTGGGTATGGTCCTTCATAATTTGTAAAGATATAACCCACTACTCATAATTGTTATCTTTCAATGATAATATATGGCCATTGAAAGTAACATGTGTATAAAGAAGTTGATTCAAAGAGAACCATCAATAATTAGACAATGACTGATGCTGAATCTAATCAAAGGGGTAGATCTAAAGATCATATTGCTTCTAGTCGTTTCGATAATTCATCACTCATGCAGAGTAGGGATGAGAAGATTAAAAAAACTCGAATCGCTCACCAAGTGGAAACGACGGTTTGGCATATTGTTTCTTCAAGAAGGTTTTCGTTAAGAATATAGGAGGAGAGTAATTCTGAACTTGATAGGAATCTACATAACTCCAGTGAAACAAGTGATCTAACATTTGAAATTTTGTTGTGGTGGAAACTCAATAATACGATGGTCAATGAAGGGTTCTTTTGAAAACCAGTGCTCCTTTAATTGATTGTTTGTAGTAGACACTAACAACCTGTCTCTACTCAGTATGTAATATTTATTCTAGTTGTTTTGTATGAACCGAATTTTGGACGTTAACGTGTAGACTTGAACGTTCATGTAGTACATTGCGGTTCTGCATGGTTGCTGTGCAGGAGTTCTTATGCGGATTAACATGTAGATTTGAGCATTCATGTAGTACATTGTTGTTGTGTGTGGCAGCGTGGGTGCTGTGCAGGAGTTCTTATGCTAGCATATGATTACATAGCACCAGATAGATGGAGAGGTATATGATAGGTACCTCATATATTTAGAGGTTCATCTCATAGATGGTTGAAATAAAGAAAAGAAACAAGACACTCAAGGACGATATATATGTTATATCTATATATATATATGAATGAACCTATGTAGTATTTGTTCGATTGCCATCAACATATTGAAAAAGCCTTCTGGCTTCTTTCTGATCTCAGCTATCTGCCTATCTGCAAGCTGGAAGAATAACAAGTGGCTCGTGAACAAATACAATTGAGAAAGGAGAAACTGTGATTGGCTCTGATGATTTGACAGTTACAGGAGTCAAGTCAGGTATGCGGCCAGTTGAATCAACAGTCAATGGTTTTCCATTTAGCAACATGGTTTGGCTTTGCAAGTTGCCATCTTTTGGTGTGAGATGGTATTCTTCTCTTGTAGCAATATCAGTTTTGCCATCTTGAGGCAATCGCATCAATGACTTTACGTGGCTGTAATGGGTGTGCTGATCCGTCCCAGTATTGTTATACGCGATTTTGGCTTGGACGGTAGTATTGCCTTCTAGATTAATCATCAGCAAAGTGATACCTTGCTGAAAACAGGAAAGCGTATTTACATTATAGTTAGAACTCAATGTTGAAAGAGGCAACCTAACTGTAGGTATCACTTACAGATTGCTTTGCACAGTGAGCGTACACACGCATTTTATTCGTCCCAAGGAAATTCGTAGCCAGAACACTGGTCCCCATTAGTCGATGCCAGAGCAAAGCACTGACAGGAGATGCTGCAATGTCAGCATATCCAAAAGATTGTCTTGTATGCTTTCTTGTTATAAAGTAACTGGGACTAACCTGTAGTAATCTGGATTCGGAACAAATGTGGTTGTATTCAGTAAACCATAGTTCCCACCAATTAATGTTTGTCTGCAATATGTCTTCGTATCATAAGTTGCTGCCATCCCAAGTTGGTCTAGATACCTTCAGTATTCAACTCGACATGATTACAACTCTGGAGAACGGAACATAGCCACAGAACTAGTATAAATTGTACTGAAAAATCTAGATTGATGTACCAAAAACTGAAGACAAAGGCATTAGTAACATGGTTGCGACCACTGTTATATGCGCCTCCAGCCTCCCCAACCCAAGCAGCAGCTTTGCTCGCAGAACTCTTGAGGACGCTTTGAAGATTATTGAACGTCATAGCCTCACCATCAAGATATGATGGATCAAGAATCTTCTGAACAAGGTGTTCATCAACTCCTATGTATGACATAATATGTACCTCAGAATATGTTACTGAACGGATTATTTTACATATTTTTTCTAGGGACTGAATTTACCTGGGCCGAGATTATATATATGATGAGTGATCGCATCTACTGAATTTGGTGCCCTACTAATAAATTCTTTAAACCAACCAGCATCAAAGAATCCCCCTGGTGCTATCACAATAGGCTTCACTCCATTGTCTTTATAAATCTCATCCACCAAGTTCCGCAATACAATAGAATCCGATGCATACTGATCAGCTGCAACTCTTGTCCCAACTCCACTGCCACTTAGTTCATTTCCTGAATAAGATGGTCAACGTTTTTCGGGTCACTTTTTGTATCATTCTTGACATGTCTATAACATAAATTCTTCTGAATAATCAAGTCTTAAAATGACAAGATAAGACAGATTGGCGATTTCTCAAATGGAGTGTGATCTTACCTAGTTCCCAGCCATATATTTTGTAACCTTTTTCAACAGTATATCGAATAAGTGATTCAGCATTTGATGAATCCCAAGCTCCCACAGCCAATTTATCTGATCTTATAGCCCTTCCGTTAAGGGCATTTAATCCGAAAATAACAAGAGCCCTGGTAAAAACAGCACTTGTCAGCATTCAACTTACAATTGAATAAGATAAGCAGTTAATTATGATTGAAGTGATGATATGTACTCTGTTTCGCTGAAGAAGGCATTAAGTTCATCCCATCTAGACAAAGGCAAGCATCCCTGACTGAAACCGAACATCCCATCAGTTTTGATAAATGGTGTACATGGCTTGGCATGATCCTCCGTTTCATAAATGACTTTGTCTTGCAAACTTCCACCTAGTCTAATCTTTAAAGGCGCAAAGGCTATATCGAAAGTATAGATAATATTAGACTACATCATCTTCAATGGGCAAATTTAAAACCGGTATAGATTATCAAGCCTGTGTATAAGAGTAATAAATGATGATCGCAGCACACATGTTTACCCTCACCTTTTATTGCATTTTTGAAAATGACATTATTAAGGTCCTGCAAAAAGCATTCAATAAATCTGTTCAGCACAATACGCTGGAATACCATCTAAAAAATGCTGTTTTCGCACTATAGGGCGATGAACATGCCACTTAAACTGAATCTCAGTTATGTGACATCTGAGCCAGATTGACGTATATCACTATAGCTACAAAGGAGAAAACAAAGTTGCATCCTATAGCGCTGTTTTCGCACTATAGGGCGATGCACTTAAACTGAATCTCAGTTACCTTACATCTTAGCCAGACTGCGAACATATATCACTATAGCTACAAAGGAGAAAACAAAGTTGCAGGCTCGAACAAGGACACAAAGAGATATTCAATGCATTTACCTAAAGCACCGACTTTCAACATTGCATTTAAAACATCGTATGCAACATTACCCTGTGAGGCTGTGATAACGAGGTTGTTTTCAGATTGCCTCAATAGCATAGTAGAAACACAATCTACTACTTTACAATAGTTAAGAAACGTAGATAGCGCAACGAGCCATTTTATTATATTCCATTATGCAAACACAGAAACACTAGATACCATAAACATATACTCTTAGTTTTAGCATACCAGATTGAGTAGAGAAGCATGCCCCCAGGCACAAGTACCATAATCACATTTCTCAGGAGGCCACCAATCCAAAGTGGCACAAATGAAATCACTATCTGTTCTTCCAATGGGACTTTTCCCATTTATAAAAACAGTTCCTTCACCAATTCCACCCCCTCCTGCAGCCTCAGCATACACCGAAATATCGAAGTAGAACACACTAAACAAACAAACCCAAGTAAAAAATCCCAGTTTTAATCCCAAATATTTCATTTTCCGGGTCGAAGATTCCACCTCTCAAGTTTCAAGATATAATGTAAGTAGAGTATATAATGTGGTGATCTGGATCACTCAAGATCACAGAATGGTATAAAGATATTGTGTTTGAGTTTCTTGAAAGCGATCAAATGGTTGATTTATGGAAGTATATGTTAGCAGTGGTCCATTGCTTACTTTAGTTTGCTTGAGTATCGAGGAAACTATCAATCTAGAAAATGACTGATGAACTAATGTATAAAGATGAGCAAGATTTATTTAGCTAAACTTTTACTCTGTTTATGTCATTTATATGTGACAACTGTCACAAATGGACAACAATATGGGACAGGTTAAAACTAGTACAAGAAAACCGAATACTTCATAGCCAGATCCTACAGAGAAGATGCATGTGAGGATGAAAGGTGGTCATGTTGTAAAGACTAAAGAGATATCGAGTTCGGATCTATGTTACGTTTTATATGATACTATGTGTCACAACTTGTTAATATTTTCTTTATCTTAATGTAACATACAATTCGATCGAACGTATTTTCTTTATCAAATTCAATACCATAGATAATTAGAAAGTCTTTTGGATTCAGACTGATTTGAGAAAGTCACATGTTGTGTAACAAGTTTCTATTTCTTGTACCAACCATCCACGTCCGGCCCTTGTTGAGTCTAACAGAACACAAGTTTAGATCTTTCTTCTAGTATCCAAATTTCACATATTATCTAGAGTTATTTTGTAAATCAAAGATGAGGCGAGTTTTAAAATTTAAACCCATGACATTCTAGTCACTAGCAAAAGCCTTCGTCCAATAGACTATTGAATTAATTGAAAACCTTTTCCATTAAATTATTTCATTATCTAGAACTATTTTGTTGATCTGTTATATACACCCAAATAGTGATTTTTAGTATTGAAATTACAATTACGTCCCCTGTTTGTAAGTGTAGCAATTAAAAAAGTATAATAAAGGGGTAAAGTTGTAATTTCAGTCTAAAAAGCACTGTTTGGGTGTTTATAGTGTTTCAGGCTATTTTGATTGTGATTTACTTGATTCCTCTCAATAAATTGATATGCACTACAAAATTATTTTATTTTTAATTTCATTCACTTTGAAAAATTACTAGCAAACATCAATTTGATAAATTTAATTAGTAGAACTTTAATGTAAATCTCTTTTGAAAAGCTCATCTTAAAGTTATGCCCAATATTTGACTTTTCAAATTTATAAAAAGTGTGAAATTGTTATATTAACGGTTTATACGTATCCGTATCTTAAAGTATACGAATGAGGTAAATTGCGATATGTGATTCACCTAATCAGAGACTAAATCTTTGTTGTTGACCATTTCATCAACACAAGATTCGCTCCCACTCCATGTTAGAGTCTAACCTTCGTTGAATGAATATGCAATATTTTGGTACATCACACTCTAATTATATACCGGTTACCCGAAACTTTTTAAATTTGCCATCGTATGGATTGTATATGATGCAAGCTCTTACTAGGTGTACCATATCTGATCTGTCGCCTATATCCACGTGGCAGAATTCTATTGGGTCATAGGAGGACACATGACATGTCATTAAAATACCTCAAGAATTAATTACATGTTTTGCGGACGAACAAACATCATCGTCCCTAAATAAACAAATAGGGCTTTAAAATTTCAGACCAAAAAATTAGCAAAAAACATGAAATCCAAATATTTACTTTTCCTAATTTTAGCAATTAATCTTTCCATTCAATTTGGCTACTCAGATCAAATTCTCCCAACTCACACAGGTAATTACTAAATTACTCGTTATAATTAATTTCAGTAATAATTAACTGATCTGATTAGAGTTTCAACAAAAAAATGAGTCTTTTTTGTGATTTTAATTTAAAAAATCGAGTCTTTTTTGTTGCTATAATAATAATAATAAACTGAGCCTTTTGTTGTTTTCAGTCAAACTTGTTACTCCCTGCATGTCGAAAAGATTGTTAAATTTGATTGTCAATTGTCAAAATTAGTAATAGATTCACATAACTTTGATTTGAATTGAAAATTATCGTGTTAATAGTAAAGTATGCTGACAAGACTTTCTTTTAATATATTGTTGATTTTAATTAAAGATGTATGATTGTTCTAGCTATGTTAGCTGTGATATTGATTTATTAGAGATATTGTTTAGGATTTAGAAACAAGGTTGAATAATTAAAGAGGTTTGTCGATGCTCTAACTTTGGTAGTTTGTAACAGGTGGGACATTTAGTCGGAGCTCGAAAGAGCCCAAATACAGAATTGAATTCCATACGGAAGAATCCCCCTTTCATCCTGTAAGTGGACGTCCAAAGAACTACGTTACTTCCTCGTTGTTATGTTCCTTCTTTACATTTTTCTTGCATTTGGTATGGAGAAGTTTGATCAGTCGAAGGTAAACAGAATATTGGTACAAGTCAGTTATTATGGTGGGTGTTGTTGAGGGATCTGTTATTTGAAGTTGTTTAATGGATGTCTAGTTCTATAGAGATTATCTTTTGCCTTAGAATATGTGAAGCGAATATAGTTTACTGTTTCATCGTTGGTTGCCTTTAGCCTCTGCATATGTAAGATTTCGATAAGACTATTTAAATTTTGTATGACGAAAATACAACATAACCCAATGGCCACTAAAGAGTCTCCCGCCTAAGCAGCGGAAAGGGGGCATGACTCTTCACATCCTTACCCCTGTGATAAAAAAACGGGTTATTTCTGAAGTTGTATGAAGTCAATAACAAAACAGTTCTTTACTTTTTAAATTGACGGAGTGCCATAATTGTGGAATTGATTTCATTTTTGCTTTTATATGAGCAAGTCCTTATGTATCTTGTGAGTTGTTCTGTAGGAAGATGACCAAGAGTCCATGGTTATGAACAACAAGAATGGAGAGAAGCATATTTGCTTCTTCCCAAAGTTGGAGAAGTCGAAGAGTGGGAAATCAGTCAATCAGCAGAACACCAGCAGTTTGATTCTTGAGACTGAGCAACGTTTCAAGTTGAAAACACCCGATGAGCTGCTTGAAGTACTGAAGGATAAATGTTTTATCAGGGTAAGAGTCTATCACTCACCCCAATCAGTTAATCCCACACCCATAATATACAGAAAAGAAGGCATATGTGATATTTCGATTAAGTGTATCCCCAACTTTCTAGGTTTAAACAATTGGAAATTGAAAATTAAATCTGGACTACCTTTGGGAGATATATAGATTTAGGGTCTTAGTCTTGTAGTGTCACGACCACCACAAAAATTCTTTGTATTGTACTGGCTATATTTAGAATTAAGCTTGCTGTACTAATAAGAAACACTTAATGCAGCAAGAGGGATGGTGGTCTTATGAATTTTGTTATCAGAAGAAGATACGGCAGATTCATTTGGAAGATGAGAAGGTAATCCTCCTCTGTGCTTTGGCCATTTTCTTGCATCCTTTGATGAGATCTATCTGTTTGATTATTGTTTTTCATGCTTCTCTAGTTCTACCTTCACTATTCATGAATGATAATACATATTTGATTATGAGCTGATATATGTATATATGTATATATGTAGTTTCTTATTATTATAATAATAATAATAATAATAATAATAATTATTATTATTATTAAAGTCTTGTATTCCCTATTTGGCCTTTAAGATATAAGAAAAATATTTTGCTACAGGTCGTACAAGAATTTATCTTAGGTGAGTATGATGCGGAGGTTACTGCAGCTTACAATGAGAACCTTTCTGACGTCTCAACCCTCAAGGATCCTCGCTCCAAAGATGCATCTCAAAGGTATGAACTCTAGCTGCATAACTATGAAAGCTCATACATGCTGATATTTCTAGCTTTCACATATTTGAACAGGTCAATGAGCAGTTGTAATTTTCATTATACTCTCTTACATTTCCATCAATGTCAACAAAACTTTTGTTCTTGTTCTGTGCAGGTACCATGCTCATCAATATACAAATGGAACCATCTGTGATCTATCTGGTCAGGCTCGGGAAACAGAGGTACTGTGATTCTCATATTTCCCTACCCTATTTGCTCTTTTTGTTTCTTCATTTGTTTGATTGTAACATGTTCCTTGCTCTGTTTTAGGTTCGATTTGTTTGCTCTGAGCCTAGAGCGATGATAAGTTCAATAAGTGAGTTATCGACGTGCAAGTATGCAGTCACAATACAATGTCCAACACTCTGCAAGCATCCGTAAGTCTCTCACCCTCTGCGTTGTTTAGGGGTAATTGCATAGCAACCACTGTTGGGGAGTAATTTTCTAGAAGTATATTTTGGTATACAGTATATGGCTTTCAATAAAGAGAACAATGTAGTATTGTCTTGGACACATGACATAAGTAGTTGAATTGCCATAAATGTTAGGCCTCAACGAAAGACCTTTTCGCAGTTATTATGTGGCAAATGGGCACTTAGTTTTCTTTATTGCTGTTTATTAGTAAGTAAGCATCACAATCCAACGAGAAATAGCCTTTAAAGAATTCTTTGGATAACTTCTCCAAGTTCAACTTATCATGCTTTGGTTTCAAGGGACTAGTTCCTCTTAGGAAGTGTTCGCTGACATAATTAGCTTGAAGTTCTCTAGAAGGGGTACATTCATGTATTTGATGCAAGCTTGTGTATCATGTAAGGCCTAGTTGACATAACTGAAATGGTCCATTTTTGCAGTCTATTTCAAGAGGAGAGGCCAGTGTGGCACACTATCAACTGTAATGTCCTCCCAAAAGATCAGAATGAATCAAAAACAGAGGAAACAGACGATGGGGATGAAAAGATCTCTATGGTCACTGACCCTGAGAACTCTCATGTATTTGGCACAGAAGATCAGGCTACCTAAAAACCATTTCCATAGGAATCCACAATCGAGCAGCAAAACTTGAGCAAACTTCTCAGTTTGTATGCGTTAGCTAGTTCATCATCGGAACTTCTGTGCACACTCCTCTCTTGGTTAGATAGACAGACTCGAGTAAACTGTTACGCACAACTGTAGGATTTTAATTCCTGGTCTCTGTGTAGATGGATTTTCATGTAAAAAATTGTAACCATAGTTGGACACAAAAGGTAAAATATGATTCTGAAATCTTAGTTTAAGATGAGAGTAGTCAATAGAAGCACATTTAGCAATTTTCTGGTAAAATTATTTGAGATCCTTTATCCAATATATTGATCAAGTATATCTATCCCAACCTTATTATCCATCCATATTATTGGAGGTGCTTCTTCCTCAAGAAAGACCTACTTTTTAAGTCCATTCAGTAATTTAATTTTGACTTTATATTAAGTGTTTTTTTCATTTGTTACCACTAAAACAAGTTGCAGATTTGCATATCTCTGCATGCTAAATTGGTGGATTACAACAATTTCTTGATTGAGTCAGCTAAACGAGGTTCGTCAAGTGTAATTTACTTGAATGGTGTGCTTTGATGGTTGTTACGTTAGCAGCTCAAAGTCTACTCGGTGTACACTTAACCAGTAGTGACAGTAGATCCGTGTAACAAAAGATTTGTCTATTTCAACTACTACCTCCATCCCTATTTAATAGACCCGTTTTGACTTTTTAAGTCAAACTTCGAAAGTCTTGACCGTAAATTGTTATTAATCGATAAGAGATAAAATAATCATATGAGATCTTGTTAGATTCGTCTCGATACATATTTTTGAAATATCAAGTTCTTATAATTTTTAAACATATAAAATAAAAAATATTTACGTTTTAAATTGTGTCTCGGAGACCGTGAAAAAGTAAATGGGACTATCATTTAGGGATGGAGGGAGTAGTTTGGTCATTGGTACAATCTTGAAGGATACACAGGGGGGGTTGGTGCAAAATCACCCATATTTGCAGGCCATTGATTATTCATTTATATTATCATGTTGCAGTTGAGCTATAGTTTTCTTGACCTTAATGCTCAACAATTCAACATGTGTGGTTGCTCATTCGAAACCAACTCTTAAATAACCTTTTCTAAGCTCTTCAATGGTATCACCACATTCTATCAGAATAAGGGAACAAACTATTATTCCCATCTTTATTTTTCGAATTGCACCTTCCATTTCTGTGTTTAGTTCCCATCTACTCCCTTCATTGGCAAGGTTTTTCCCCGAAAAAATTAATACCCGCTTTTTAAGAAATATTTTCATTTAATATCATCAGATGTTAAAGGAAATTGTCAAAAGATTTGAGATAATATGTGCAAGTTGTACTTAATCCTAATAAATGTAAGGTCTGCACAAATGATCCCTGATATTAGCATAAAGGGTGTGGTTCCTTTTTAATGGAAAGAGGGCCAAAATAAAATTTTCAAAATTTAATTATTTTCTTGAAATGTGCACTTTAGTCCCTAATATTGGTAGAACATATGCAATTTGTCCCTCTTTTCGTCAAAATTTAACATTTCCATCAAACGAGGAACTGAAGTGCATTTTCGATCAATATCAAAAGTCATTTGAGCAAACCATAAATTTATAGTGTTCAAATGTAACTTGCATATATTATCTGAATTGTTTTAGCAATTATATCTCAGAAAATTTTAAGTACGTTAAATATGAACATTTCGAATAACTACATATTTTGATGAAGTTAATTCAGTGTCTAAAGTGAGTTTATAAAATGACGATTCGATCATTCTTTAATCAGAGGTCGAGTTTAGATTAGTCTCGTCATCAGATTTATTCACAATGACAAGATCTTAGATTCGAGTCTTTGTAACGACAAGAACCAAACGTTCTTTATATATAATACGGAGTATCATCACATTTACTCATCTGCATTGTTTTGATCACGCAATATCACATTTCTGATCATTAATGCTTCAGATATAGTTGAAATCCCGTCCTTCTGCTATAAAGAATTCACACCAATCTGTAACATCAGAATTAATTCCTTCAACATCCCCTCCCCCTAGAAAACCCCACCACCAATCAAGTGTTGAATCAAGCAATTATATAAGCACCCACCATTTTGGTTTTTAGTATTGCAACTAAAACATATGAAAGAAAAATGTCAAAAATGGAATAATCAGATAGTAGAAATGGACTGGTACTCTTGGTTATTCAAAACCAACCTTGATCCTATACTTGTTTATGAGTATGGTCTGGTTTTCACTACTAATGAGCTTCAAGGAGAGGATTATTCTACTTGGACCATGAGGTTTTGCAGAGTATGGGAATCTCGGTGGCGAACACCGGCTGGAGATACTCAAGCTTGCAAAGAGGGAAGCCGTGACAAAGCCGAAAGGGCTTAAGAGGCTTGTGTCAGCTATCAACAGAACCAAGAAGAAGCTGTTCGCCAAGAAGATGTTTGTCGACAAGAAACAACCAAGTTCAATGCCCATCTCCGAGCTGACCCCTCCTCGACCACAACCGGGTTGGGGTGTACATCAGCTTGATGACTTGAAGGAGAAAGATCATGAAAAGAGGCTAATGACGAGTAGAAGTATGATGAAATCGGGGCCTCTAGATAGTCGAGTGCAAGAGAACCTGATGGTATCCAACAGGAGTCTGAGCTTATCAGGTCCCCTGGATAGGAAGATGCATGAAAAATTGATGAACAGGAATGGCAGTCCAAGGAGGACTGCCCATTAGACGGAAGAGGGAAGGAAAGGTACCCTGCTGCCTGCAAGGTCCCGGTTGATACTGAGCCTTTAGAAGTCAGTCCAAGAATCAACTTTTACAGGAAGGACAAAATGTGTGGGGGTTTGGAAGAGATTCATTCACTATGGTCTTTTATGTTTCAAGATATGAAACCTACCTAAAAAGCTTGCTGCACCCCCTCCCACTTCCCCGCTTCCTCTTCCCTTTCTTTTTTATTGGTGTTTGTCATATCTGTAGCATTTCAACTCTGGCGGTTTGTTTTCTGAAAACAACCGCAATCTTCTACATAATGTTTATGTAACGGAACTTTGCAGTACCTGTTTTTGTATCTGTTCTCCAAGTTCCAACTCCCAACACACCAATAGCATTTCAACTGGACACTTTATTCAAAATTATTTGAGGCCAAGTACACTTTTATCACTGATCTTGATCTAACTACAAGATGTTATAATTTTGAAACCAAGGGATCAACATTACATACTAGAATAACATGATTGCTACTCATAGAATTATGCAGAAACATAAGCTGCAATTTACATAAGATACATACCTCTGATGAAAGATGAAGCGAATTAGAGGCTATCGGTCTGATTAGCTTACAAATTATAACAAGCCAAAAAGGTGAGGATGTGCACCATCTTTTTATAATTCCTTCAATGGCTTGAACTCTGAGGAAGCCTGAAGGAACCCCCAGAATATAACATTTGGTACACTGGTCTTATTCTTACTGTCAGAACTATGCTGAGGATGGTGCCCACACTGCAAACTCCAGATAGAATAAGAAATGTAGTCCTGAAACAGTTTGGGCCAATACAAGAAGCTTGTTGTTGCTTCGCTGTTTCAATATCATAGAGATAGCCAGCCAAGAGACCAGAAAAGAGATATGCGCCAAGAGGATTTCCCAAAGATAAGAAGTTGAAAATTATGCCAAAATGCTTCAGCCCGAAAAGCTCAGATGCTGTTGGGACCATTGTAGAAAATTGAGCACCATAGCAAACACCAAGTAATGCAGTTGCCACGTAGAGTGTACCATGGTAAGCAGAAGCAAATATAAGATATGTAAGGATCATTATTATTTGCGTAAATGTCATCCAGATAGTCCGAGGAATCGCTTTCCGTCTATGCACACGAGTTACAATTAAAATGTTAAAGTATATAAAACTAATATTTTACCAAATAAAATTCTTCCAAAGAACCAAGTTTTGAAGAATAAAAACGATCATGAGCATATTACCTTTCATTTCAAACTGACTATCTTAAGAAAAGTAAAAGCATAGAATCTCAAATCTCATCCTCAAGAACAACTACAGTGTTACCATTTCCTTTCTTGAGTGATATATGTCAGAGACACTTGTATATCATATACGGAGTAATTTATAAACACTGATGGGAATATATTTTTTGTACACTAAGATATTGAGTTGAATATACTTTTTTTATGAAAGTTTGTACTGAAAAGAGAAAAAAGGAGGAAAACATTTAAACAGAAATATAGTGAGAGGTGACTCATTGACCTGACCAAATATTCAGAAACAACGCCCCCCTCCAAGTCTGCCAACAAATTGCAGAAGCTGAATAGAGAAACTAGGATGTTTGTATTATATACACCTTGAGCAATCCCAATCTGAGCAAGGTTATTGAGAACAGTTACTCCAGAACCAACCCCAGTAAAGTAAACTACGAAGAGGAGCCAGAAATCAGCCTTTACTTAAAGCTTCAGTTGAAGCTGAAGTCTTCTCTCTTCTTGGCCTTTTCTTTTTCTGTATTGCTCCTCCCCTACAGCAAAGAAGCAGATCTACCTCAGTAGCACCGTCATTTTTCATATAACTTCCAAGGTTTGATTCTGATGGAGTTGGGTTCAGAAGTGGTTTTGTTTTATCTGCCATTTTCAGAATCTTGACCCAAGCGCTTTCAGTCCAGAAGTTTGGAATGTTATGATGACTTCTACGGTGGTGGTTGAGGGGGTCGAAAGTCATCTTTACAGGGGATGATACAAGAGGAGCCATGAGCAATTGTTATCATATAACAAGAAGAGCTTAGAAACCGAAGCGCTAAAGGAAAAGCCTATCTTCCAATACAGTAATTGTGAGAAGATATATACCAAGTACAACACTAGCTGATGATAAAGGAAAAGAATAAGAGGAAAACAAGGCTCCGCTGAATCATCTCCGGTTGCTGGGGTACATGGCCGAACAAAGTACATCAGCAAAAAATAAAAGGTACACCAAGAGTGAGAAAGAGAAGCAGCTTTGACGAAGAATTTGAAGTGCTGCACTATAAATTTCTGTAAAGACTGCAGCACTTAGGCCGAATATCCTTTAAGAATACCAGCAACAGTTCCTCGACTGAGGGGGAAGTTTCTCATATTAGTAACAAGCACAGCTGTACTTAGCCAGGCACTGCTATTTGTGCCAATACAAAGAGCAATCCACAGCTGTAAATACAAGTATCACCTAATAAGTGAGCTACTGAATGACTTTTATTGCTAATTAAACAGAAGTAATTGCAGGATTTAGCGCTGAAAAATGGCACTAAAAAGGAAGTTGAACTGAAAACTCAGAAAAAATCCATTTGGTAGATGAGGATGATGGAATAATGGCAAATTGGAAAAATCATCCCATCTATCAGGTAGGCCATTGTGAACATGGTTTTGCCACACACCTCACAGAATCGATATAGTCAAAGAAAGTTCCATTAGTTTCCTAATCAGGAAACCATGTGTAGAAGTGAAATGAGTGCATACTCGGTGGAACTTCCAACTATAGTACTTCAAAATCTGATGAGCATTTGAAAATTACATCATAATTTTTCTGCAAGTTGAAATTCAGCCAATGATCGATCCATCAAAG
>QFAX02000529.1:0-54614 GCA_003412495.2 Echium plantagineum
GTTTTACCGTTAGTCCCGTTTGAGCATGAGTACAAATTTATTTAGAATCTGCTCATTTTTAACAGCAGCCAAGTAGGACCATAAGGAAGCGTGAGGGAGCAGGAACGAACGTGATCGGAGGTCGTTTGGATGTTTACGACCCCGTTTTACTGTTAGTCCCGTTTTGAGCATGGGTACAATATTATTAGAATCTGCTCATTTATAACAGCAGCCACTAGGATCATAGAGAAGCGTTGAGGGAGCAGGAACAAACGTGATCGGAGGTCGTTTGGATGTTTTACAACCCCGTTTTACCGTTCATCCCGTTTTGAGCATGGGTACAAATACTATTCAGAATCTGCTCATTTTTTAACAGCAGCCAGTAGGACCATAGAGAAGTGTGGGGGAGCAAGAACGAACGTGGTCGGAGGCCGTTTGGATGTTTTACGACCCCATTGTACCATTAGTCCCGCTTTGAGCATGGGTACAAATATTATTTAGAATCTGCTCATTTTTTAACAGCAGCCAGTAGGACCATAGGGAAGCGTGAGGGAGCAGGAACGAACGTGATCGGAGGTCGTTTGGATGTTTTACGACCCCGTTTTACTGTTAGTCCCGTTTTGAGCATGGGTACAAAAACTATTTAGATGCTGCTCATTTTTTAACAGCAGCCAGTACGACCATAGAGAAGCCCGGGGGACAAAAAACAAATGCGATCGGATGTTGTTTGGAAGTTCTACGACCCCGTTTTACCGTTCGTCCCGTTTTAAGCATGGGTACAAAAAGTATTCAGAATCTGCTCATTTTTTTTACAGCAGCAGTAGGACCATAGAGAAGCCTGGGGGAGGTAGAACGGACGCGATCGGATGTCGTTTGGATGTTGTACGACCCCGTTTTACCGTTCGTCCCGTTTTGGACATGGGTACAAAAAGTATTCAGAATCTGCTCATTTTCTAACAGCAGCCAGTAGGACCATTGAGAAGCCCGGGGGAGCAAGAACAAACGCGATCAGAGGTCGTTTGGATGTTTTACGTCCCCATTGTACCGTTCGTCCTGCTTTGAGCATGGGTACAAAACGTACTCAGAATATGCTCATTTTTTAACAGCAGCCAGTAGGACCATAGAGAAGTGTGGGGGAGCAACATCGATAGTGGTTGGAGGTCGTTTGGATGTTTTACGACCCCATTGTACCGTTAGTCCCGTTTTGAGCATGGGTACAAAAAGTACTTAGATAACAGCAACCAGTACGACCATAGAGAAGCCTGGGGGAGCACGAACAAATGCGATCGGATGTCGTTTGGATGTTTTACGACCTCGTTTTACCGTTTGTCCCATTTTAAGCATGGGTAGAAAATGTATTCAGAATCTGCTCATTTTTTAATAGCATCCATTAGGACCATAGAGAAGCCAGGGGGAGCAAGAATAAACCCGATCAGAGGTCGTTTGGATGTTTTACGACCCCGTCTTACCGTTCGTCCCGTTTTGGGCATGGGTACAAAAAGTATTCAGAATCTGCTCATTTTTTATCAGCGGCAAGTAGGACTATAGAGAAGCCAGAGGTCGTTTGGATGTTTTACAACCCCATTGTACCGTTCGTCCTGTTTTGAGTATGGGTACAAAAACTACTCAGAATCTGCTCATTTTTTAACAGCAGCCAGTAGGACCATAGAGAAGCCCGGGGGAGCTAGAACGAACGCATTTGGATGTCGTTTGGATGTTTTACGACCCCGTTTTACCGTTAGTCCCGTTTTGAGCATGAGTACAAATATTATTTAGAATCTGCTCATTTTTTAATAGCAGCCAGTAGGACCATAAGGAAGCGTGAGGGAGCAGGAACGAACGTGATCGGAGGTCGTTTGGATGTTTTACGACCCCGTTTTACTGTTAGTCCCGTTTTGAGCATGGGTACAAATATTATTCAGAATCTGCTCATTTTATAACAGCAGCCACTAGGATCATAGAGAAGCGTGAGGGAGCAGGAACAAACGTGATCGGAGGTCGTTTGGATGTTTTACAACCCCGTTTTACCGTTCATCCCGTTTTGAGCATGGGTACAAATACTATTCAGAATCTGCTCATTTTTTAACAGCAGCCAGTAGGACCATAGAGAAGTGTGGGGGAGCAAGAACGAACGTGGTCGGAGGCCGTTTGGATGTTTTACGACCCCATTGTACCATTAGTCCCGCTTTGAGCATGGGTACAAATATTATTTAGAATCTGCTCATTTTTTAACAGCAGCCAGTAGGACCATAGGGAAGCGTGAGGGAGCAGGAACGAACGTGATCGGAGGTCGTTTGGATGTTTTACGACCCCGTTTTACTGTTAGTCCCGTTTTGAGCATGGGTACAAAAACTATTTAGATGCTGCTCATTTTTTAACAGCAGCCAGTACGACCATAGAGAAGCCCGGGGGACAAAAAACAAATGCGATCGGATGTTGTTTGGAAGTTCTACGACCCCGTTTTACCGTTCGTCCCGTTTTAAGCATGGGTACAAAAAGTATTCAGAATCTGCTCATTTTTTTTACAGCAGCAGTAGGACCATAGAGAAGCCTGGGGGAGGTAGAACGGACGCGATCGGATGTCGTTTGGATGTTGTACGACCCCGTTTTACCGTTCGTCCCGTTTTGGACATGGGTACAAAAAGTATTCAGAATCTGCTCATTTTCTAACAGCAGCCAGTAGGACCATTGAGAAGCCCGGGGGAGCAAGAACAAACGCGATCAGAGGTCGTTTGGATGTTTTACGTCCCCATTGTACCGTTCGTCCTGCTTTGAGCATGGGTACAAAACGTACTCAGAATATGCTCATTTTTTAACAACAGCCAGTAGGACCATAGAGAAGTGTGGGGGAGCAACATCGATAGTGGTTGGAGGTCGTTTGGATGTTTTACGACCCCATTGTACCGTTAGTCCCGTTTTGAGCATGGGTACAAAAAGTACTTAGATAACAGCAACCAGTACGACCATAGAGAAGCCTGGGGGAGCACGAACAAATGCGATCGGATGTCGTTTGGATGTTTTACGACCTCGTTTTACCGTTTGTCCCATTTTAAGCATGGGTAGAAAATGTATTCAGAATCTGCTCATTTTTTAATAGCATCCATTAGGACCATAGAGAAGCCAGGGGGAGCAAGAATAAACCCGATCAGAGGTCGTTTGGATGTTTTACGACCCCGTCTTACCGTTCGTCCCGTTTTGGGCATGGGTACAAAAAGTATTCAGAATCTGCTCATTTTTTATCAGCGGCAAGTAGGACTATAGAGAAGCCAGAGGTCGTTTGGATGTTTTACAACCCCATTGTACCGTTCGTCCTGTTTTGAGTATGGGTACAAAAACTACTCAGAATCTGCTCATTTTTTAACAGCAGCCAGTAGGACCATAGAGAAGCCCGGGGGAGCTAGAACGAACGCATTTGGATGTCGTTTGGATGTTTTACGACCCCGTTTTACCGTTAGTCCCGTTTTGAGCATGAGTACAAATATTATTTAGAATCTGCTCATTTTTTAATAGCAGCCAGTAGGACCATAAGGAAGCGTGAGGGAGCAGGAACGAACGTGATCGGAGGTCGTTTGGATGTTTTACGACCCCGTTTTACTGTTAGTCCCGTTTTGAGCATGGGTACAAATATTATTCAGAATCTGCTCATTTTATAACAGCAGCCACTAGGATCATAGAGAAGCGTGAGGGAGCAGGAACAAACGTGATCGGAGGTCGTTTGGATGTTTTACAACCCCGTTTTACCGTTCATCCCGTTTTGAGCATGGGTACAAATACTATTCAGAATCTGCTCATTTTTTAACAGCAGCCAGTAGGACCATAGAGAAGTGTGGGGGAGCAAGAACGAACGTGGTCGGAGGCCGTTTGGATGTTTTACGACCCCATTGTACCATTAGTCCCGCTTTGAGCATGGGTACAAATATTATTTAGAATCTGCTCATTTTTTAACAGCAGCCAGTAGGACCATAGGGAAGCGTGAGGGAGCAGGAACGAACGTGATCGGAGGTCGTTTGGATGTTTTACGACCCCGTTTTACTGTTAGTCCCGTTTTGAGCATGGGTACAAAAACTATTTAGATGCTGCTCATTTTTTAACAGCAGCCAGTACGACCATAGAGAAGCCCGGGGGACAAAAAACAAATGCGATCGGATGTTGTTTGGAAGTTCTACGACCCCGTTTTACCGTTCGTCCCGTTTTAAGCATGGGTACAAAAAGTATTCAGAATCTGCTCATTTTTTTTACAGCAGCAGTAGGACCATAGAGAAGCCTGGGGGAGGTAGAACGGACGCGATCGGATGTCGTTTGGATGTTGTACGACCCCGTTTTACCGTTCGTCCCGTTTTGGACATGGGTACAAAAAGTATTCAGAATCTGCTCATTTTCTAACAGCAGCCAGTAGGACCATTGAGAAGCCCGGGGGAGCAAGAACAAACGCGATCAGAGGTCGTTTGGATGTTTTACGTCCCCATTGTACCGTTCGTCCTGCTTTGAGCATGGGTACAAAACGTACTCAGAATATGCTCATTTTTTAACAGCAGCCAGTAGGACCATAGAGAAGTGTGGGGGAGCAACATCGATAGTGGTTGGAGGTCGTTTGGATGTTTTACGACCCCATTGTACCGTTAGTCCCGTTTTGAGCATGGGTACAAAAAGTACTTAGATAACAGCAACCAGTACGACCATAGAGAAGCCTGGGGGAGCACGAACAAATGCGATCGGATGTCGTTTGGATGTTTTACGACCTCGTTTTACCGTTTGTCCCATTTTAAGCATGGGTAGAAAATGTATTCAGAATCTGCTCATTTTTTAATAGCATCCATTAGGACCATAGAGAAGCCAGGGGGAGCAAGAATAAACCCGATCAGAGGTCGTTTGGATGTTTTACGACCCCGTCTTACCGTTCGTCCCGTTTTGGGCATGGGTACAAAAAGTATTCAGAATCTGCTCATTTTTTATCAGCGGCAAGTAGGACTATAGAGAAGCCAGAGGTCGTTTGGATGTTTTACAACCCCATTGTACCGTTCGTCCTGTTTTGAGTATGGGTACAAAAACTACTCAGAATCTGCTCATTTTTTAACAGCAGCCAGTAGGACCATAGAGAAGCCCGGGGGAGCTAGAACGAACGCATTTGGATGTCGTTTGGATGTTTTACGACCCCGTTTTACCGTTAGTCCCGTTTTGAGCATGAGTACAAATATTATTTAGAATCTGCTCATTTTTTAATAGCAGCCAGTAGGACCATAAGGAAGCGTGAGGGAGCAGGAACGAACGTGATCGGAGGTCGTTTGGATGTTTTACGACCCCGTTTTACTGTTAGTCCCGTTTTGAGCATGGGTACAAATATTATTCAGAATCTGCTCATTTTATAACAGCAGCCACTAGGATCATAGAGAAGCGTGAGGGAGCAGGAACAAACGTGATCGGAGGTCGTTTGGATGTTTTACAACCCCGTTTTACCGTTCATCCCGTTTTGAGCATGGGTACAAATACTATTCAGAATCTGCTCATTTTTTAACAGCAGCCAGTAGGACCATAGAGAAGTGTGGGGGAGCAAGAACGAACGTGGTCGGAGGCCGTTTGGATGTTTTACGACCCCATTGTACCATTAGTCCCGCTTTGAGCATGGGTACAAATATTATTTAGAATCTGCTCATTTTTTAACAGCAGCCAGTAGGACCATAGGGAAGCGTGAGGGAGCAGGAACGAACGTGATCGGAGGTCGTTTGGATGTTTTACGACCCCGTTTTACTGTTAGTCCCGTTTTGAGCATGGGTACAAAAACTATTTAGATGCTGCTCATTTTTTAACAGCAGCCAGTACGACCATAGAGAAGCCCGGGGGACAAAAAACAAATGCGATCGGATGTTGTTTGGAAGTTCTACGACCCCGTTTTACCGTTCGTCCCGTTTTAAGCATGGGTACAAAAAGTATTCAGAATCTGCTCATTTTTTTTACAGCAGCAGTAGGACCATAGAGAAGCCTGGGGGAGGTAGAACGGACGCGATCGGATGTCGTTTGGATGTTGTACGACCCCGTTTTACCGTTCGTCCCGTTTTGGACATGGGTACAAAAAGTATTCAGAATCTGCTCATTTTCTAACAGCAGCCAGTAGGACCATTGAGAAGCCCGGGGGAGCAAGAACAAACGCGATCAGAGGTCGTTTGGATGTTTTACGTCCCCATTGTACCGTTCGTCCTGCTTTGAGCATGGGTACAAAACGTACTCAGAATATGCTCATTTTTTAACAACAGCCAGTAGGACCATAGAGAAGTGTGGGGGAGCAACATCGATAGTGGTTGGAGGTCGTTTGGATGTTTTACGACCCCATTGTACCGTTAGTCCCGTTTTGAGCATGGGTACAAAAAGTACTTAGATAACAGCAACCAGTACGACCATAGAGAAGCCTGGGGGAGCACGAACAAATGCGATCGGATGTCGTTTGGATGTTTTACGACCTCGTTTTACCGTTTGTCCCATTTTAAGCATGGGTAGAAAATGTATTCAGAATCTGCTCATTTTTTAATAGCATCCATTAGGACCATAGAGAAGCCAGGGGGAGCAAGAATAAACCCGATCAGAGGTCGTTTGGATGTTTTACGACCCCGTCTTACCGTTCGTCCCGTTTTGGGCATGGGTACAAAAAGTATTCAGAATCTGCTCATTTTTTATCAGCGGCAAGTAGGACTATAGAGAAGCCAGAGGTCGTTTGGATGTTTTACAACCCCATTGTACCGTTCGTCCTGTTTTGAGTATGGGTACAAAAACTACTCAGAATCTGCTCATTTTTTAACAGCAGCCAGTAGGACCATAGAGAAGCCCGGGGGAGCTAGAACGAACGCATTTGGATGTCGTTTGGATGTTTTACGACCCCGTTTTACCGTTAGTCCCGTTTTGAGCATGAGTACAAATATTATTTAGAATCTGCTCATTTTTTAATAGCAGCCAGTAGGACCATAAGGAAGCGTGAGGGAGCAGGAACGAACGTGATCGGAGGTCGTTTGGATGTTTTACGACCCCGTTTTACTGTTAGTCCCGTTTTGAGCATGGGTACAAATATTATTCAGAATCTGCTCATTTTATAACAGCAGCCACTAGGATCATAGAGAAGCGTGAGGGAGCAGGAACAAACGTGATCGGAGGTCGTTTGGATGTTTTACAACCCCGTTTTACCGTTCATCCCGTTTTGAGCATGGGTACAAATACTATTCAGAATCTGCTCATTTTTTAACAGCAGCCAGTAGGACCATAGAGAAGTGTGGGGGAGCAAGAACGAACGTGGTCGGAGGCCGTTTGGATGTTTTACGACCCCATTGTACCATTAGTCCCGCTTTGAGCATGGGTACAAATATTATTTAGAATCTGCTCATTTTTTAACAGCAGCCAGTAGGACCATAGGGAAGCGTGAGGGAGCAGGAACGAACGTGATCGGAGGTCGTTTGGATGTTTTACGACCCCGTTTTACTGTTAGTCCCGTTTTGAGCATGGGTACAAAAACTATTTAGATGCTGCTCATTTTTTAACAGCAGCCAGTACGACCATAGAGAAGCCCGGGGGACAAAAAACAAATGCGATCGGATGTTGTTTGGAAGTTCTACGACCCCGTTTTACCGTTCGTCCCGTTTTAAGCATGGGTACAAAAAGTATTCAGAATCTGCTCATTTTTTTTACAGCAGCAGTAGGACCATAGAGAAGCCTGGGGGAGGTAGAACGGACGCGATCGGATGTCGTTTGGATGTTGTACGACCCCGTTTTACCGTTCGTCCCGTTTTGGACATGGGTACAAAAAGTATTCAGAATCTGCTCATTTTCTAACAGCAGCCAGTAGGACCATTGAGAAGCCCGGGGGAGCAAGAACAAACGCGATCAGAGGTCGTTTGGATGTTTTACGTCCCCATTGTACCGTTCGTCCTGCTTTGAGCATGGGTACAAAACGTACTCAGAATATGCTCATTTTTTAACAGCAGCCAGTAGGACCATAGAGAAGTGTGGGGGAGCAACATCGATAGTGGTTGGAGGTCGTTTGGATGTTTTACGACCCCATTGTACCGTTAGTCCCGTTTTGAGCATGGGTACAAAAAGTACTTAGATAACAGCAACCAGTACGACCATAGAGAAGCCTGGGGGAGCACGAACAAATGCGATCGGATGTCGTTTGGATGTTTTACGACCTCGTTTTACCGTTTGTCCCATTTTAAGCATGGGTAGAAAATGTATTCAGAATCTGCTCATTTTTTAATAGCATCCATTAGGACCATAGAGAAGCCAGGGGGAGCAAGAATAAACCCGATCAGAGGTCGTTTGGATGTTTTACGACCCCGTCTTACCGTTCGTCCCGTTTTGGGCATGGGTACAAAAAGTATTCAGAATCTGCTCATTTTTTATCAGCGGCAAGTAGGACTATAGAGAAGCCAGAGGTCGTTTGGATGTTTTACAACCCCATTGTACCGTTCGTCCTGTTTTGAGTATGGGTACAAAAACTACTCAGAATCTGCTCATTTTTTAACAGCAGCCAGTAGGACCATAGAGAAGCCCGGGGGAGCTAGAACGAACGCATTTGGATGTCGTTTGGATGTTTTACGACCCCGTTTTACCGTTAGTCCCGTTTTGAGCATGAGTACAAATATTATTTAGAATCTGCTCATTTTTTAATAGCAGCCAGTAGGACCATAAGGAAGCGTGAGGGAGCAGGAACGAACGTGATCGGAGGTCGTTTGGATGTTTTACGACCCCGTTTTACTGTTAGTCCCGTTTTGAGCATGGGTACAAATATTATTCAGAATCTGCTCATTTTATAACAGCAGCCACTAGGATCATAGAGAAGCGTGAGGGAGCAGGAACAAACGTGATCGGAGGTCGTTTGGATGTTTTACAACCCCGTTTTACCGTTCATCCCGTTTTGAGCATGGGTACAAATACTATTCAGAATCTGCTCATTTTTTAACAGCAGCCAGTAGGACCATAGAGAAGTGTGGGGGAGCAAGAACGAACGTGGTCGGAGGCCGTTTGGATGTTTTACGACCCCATTGTACCATTAGTCCCGCTTTGAGCATGGGTACAAATATTATTTAGAATCTGCTCATTTTTTAACAGCAGCCAGTAGGACCATAGGGAAGCGTGAGGGAGCAGGAACGAACGTGATCGGAGGTCGTTTGGATGTTTTACGACCCCGTTTTACTGTTAGTCCCGTTTTGAGCATGGGTACAAAAACTATTTAGATGCTGCTCATTTTTTAACAGCAGCCAGTACGACCATAGAGAAGCCCGGGGGACAAAAAACAAATGCGATCGGATGTTGTTTGGAAGTTCTACGACCCCGTTTTACCGTTCGTCCCGTTTTAAGCATGGGTACAAAAAGTATTCAGAATCTGCTCATTTTTTTTACAGCAGCAGTAGGACCATAGAGAAGCCTGGGGGAGGTAGAACGGACGCGATCGGATGTCGTTTGGATGTTGTACGACCCCGTTTTACCGTTCGTCCCGTTTTGGACATGGGTACAAAAAGTATTCAGAATCTGCTCATTTTCTAACAGCAGCCAGTAGGACCATTGAGAAGCCCGGGGGAGCAAGAACAAACGCGATCAGAGGTCGTTTGGATGTTTTACGTCCCCATTGTACCGTTCGTCCTGCTTTGAGCATGGGTACAAAACGTACTCAGAATATGCTCATTTTTTAACAGCAGCCAGTAGGACCATAGAGAAGTGTGGGGGAGCAACATCGATAGTGGTTGGAGGTCGTTTGGATGTTTTACGACCCCATTGTACCGTTAGTCCCGTTTTGAGCATGGGTACAAAAAGTACTTAGATAACAGCAACCAGTACGACCATAGAGAAGCCTGGGGGAGCACGAACAAATGCGATCGGATGTCGTTTGGATGTTTTACGACCTCGTTTTACCGTTTGTCCCATTTTAAGCATGGGTAGAAAATGTATTCAGAATCTGCTCATTTTTTAATAGCATCCATTAGGACCATAGAGAAGCCAGGGGGAGCAAGAATAAACCCGATCAGAGGTCGTTTGGATGTTTTACGACCCCGTCTTACCGTTCGTCCCGTTTTGGGCATGGGTACAAAAAGTATTCAGAATCTGCTCATTTTTTATCAGCGGCAAGTAGGACTATAGAGAAGCCAGAGGTCGTTTGGATGTTTTACAACCCCATTGTACCGTTCGTCCTGTTTTGAGTATGGGTACAAAAACTACTCAGAATCTGCTCATTTTTTAACAGCAGCCAGTAGGACCATAGAGAAGCCCGGGGGAGCTAGAACGAACGCATTTGGATGTCGTTTGGATGTTTTACGACCCCGTTTTACCGTTAGTCCCGTTTTGAGCATGAGTACAAATATTATTTAGAATCTGCTCATTTTTTAATAGCAGCCAGTAGGACCATAAGGAAGCGTGAGGGAGCAGGAACGAACGTGATCGGAGGTCGTTTGGATGTTTTACGACCCCGTTTTACTGTTAGTCCCGTTTTGAGCATGGGTACAAATATTATTCAGAATCTGCTCATTTTATAACAGCAGCCACTAGGATCATAGAGAAGCGTGAGGGAGCAGGAACAAACGTGATCGGAGGTCGTTTGGATGTTTTACAACCCCGTTTTACCGTTCATCCCGTTTTGAGCATGGGTACAAATACTATTCAGAATCTGCTCATTTTTTAACAGCAGCCAGTAGGACCATAGAGAAGTGTGGGGGAGCAAGAACGAACGTGGTCGGAGGCCGTTTGGATGTTTTACGACCCCATTGTACCATTAGTCCCGCTTTGAGCATGGGTACAAATATTATTTAGAATCTGCTCATTTTTTAACAGCAGCCAGTAGGACCATAGGGAAGCGTGAGGGAGCAGGAACGAACGTGATCGGAGGTCGTTTGGATGTTTTACGACCCCGTTTTACTGTTAGTCCCGTTTTGAGCATGGGTACAAAAACTATTTAGATGCTGCTCATTTTTTAACAGCAGCCAGTACGACCATAGAGAAGCCCGGGGGACAAAAAACAAATGCGATCGGATGTTGTTTGGAAGTTCTACGACCCCGTTTTACCGTTCGTCCCGTTTTAAGCATGGGTACAAAAAGTATTCAGAATCTGCTCATTTTTTTTACAGCAGCAGTAGGACCATAGAGAAGCCTGGGGGAGGTAGAACGGACGCGATCGGATGTCGTTTGGATGTTGTACGACCCCGTTTTACCGTTCGTCCCGTTTTGGACATGGGTACAAAAAGTATTCAGAATCTGCTCATTTTCTAACAGCAGCCAGTAGGACCATTGAGAAGCCCGGGGGAGCAAGAACAAACGCGATCAGAGGTCGTTTGGATGTTTTACGTCCCCATTGTACCGTTCGTCCTGCTTTGAGCATGGGTACAAAACGTACTCAGAATATGCTCATTTTTTAACAAGCAGCCAGTAGGACCATAGAGAAGTGTGGGGGAGCAACATCGATAGTGGTTGGAGGTCGTTTGGATGTTTTACGACCCCATTGTACCGTTAGTCCCGTTTTGAGCATGGGTACAAAAAGTACTTAGATAACAGCAACCAGTACGACCATAGAGAAGCCTGGGGGAGCACGAACAAATGCGATCGGATGTCGTTTGGATGTTTTACGACCTCGTTTTACCGTTTGTCCCATTTTAAGCATGGGTAGAAAATGTATTCAGAATCTGCTCATTTTTTAATAGCATCCATTAGGACCATAGAGAAGCCAGGGGGAGCAAGAATAAACCCGATCAGAGGTCGTTTGGATGTTTTACGACCCCGTCTTACCGTTCGTCCCGTTTTGGGCATGGGTACAAAAAGTATTCAGAATCTGCTCATTTTTTATCAGCGGCAAGTAGGACTATAGAGAAGCCAGAGGTCGTTTGGATGTTTTACAACCCCATTGTACCGTTCGTCCTGTTTTGAGTATGGGTACAAAAACTACTCAGAATCTGCTCATTTTTTAACAGCAGCCAGTAGGACCATAGAGAAGCCCGGGGGAGCTAGAACGAACGCATTTGGATGTCGTTTGGATGTTTTACGACCCCGTTTTACCGTTAGTCCCGTTTTGAGCATGAGTACAAATATTATTTAGAATCTGCTCATTTTTTAATAGCAGCCAGTAGGACCATAAGGAAGCGTGAGGGAGCAGGAACGAACGTGATCGGAGGTCGTTTGGATGTTTTACGACCCCGTTTTACTGTTAGTCCCGTTTTGAGCATGGGTACAAATATTATTCAGAATCTGCTCATTTTATAACAGCAGCCACTAGGATCATAGAGAAGCGTGAGGGAGCAGGAACAAACGTGATCGGAGGTCGTTTGGATGTTTTACAACCCCGTTTTACCGTTCATCCCGTTTTGAGCATGGGTACAAATACTATTCAGAATCTGCTCATTTTTTAACAGCAGCCAGTAGGACCATAGAGAAGTGTGGGGGAGCAAGAACGAACGTGGTCGGAGGCCGTTTGGATGTTTTACGACCCCATTGTACCATTAGTCCCGCTTTGAGCATGGGTACAAATATTATTTAGAATCTGCTCATTTTTTAACAGCAGCCAGTAGGACCATAGGGAAGCGTGAGGGAGCAGGAACGAACGTGATCGGAGGTCGTTTGGATGTTTTACGACCCCGTTTTACTGTTAGTCCCGTTTTGAGCATGGGTACAAAAACTATTTAGATGCTGCTCATTTTTTAACAGCAGCCAGTACGACCATAGAGAAGCCCGGGGGACAAAAAACAAATGCGATCGGATGTTGTTTGGAAGTTCTACGACCCCGTTTTACCGTTCGTCCCGTTTTAAGCATGGGTACAAAAAGTATTCAGAATCTGCTCATTTTTTTTACAGCAGCAGTAGGACCATAGAGAAGCCTGGGGGAGGTAGAACGGACGCGATCGGATGTCGTTTGGATGTTGTACGACCCCGTTTTACCGTTCGTCCCGTTTTGGACATGGGTACAAAAAGTATTCAGAATCTGCTCATTTTCTAACAGCAGCCAGTAGGACCATTGAGAAGCCCGGGGGAGCAAGAACAAACGCGATCAGAGGTCGTTTGGATGTTTTACGTCCCCATTGTACCGTTCGTCCTGCTTTGAGCATGGGTACAAAACGTACTCAGAATATGCTCATTTTTTAACAGCAGCCAGTAGGACCATAGAGAAGTGTGGGGGAGCAACATCGATAGTGGTTGGAGGTCGTTTGGATGTTTTACGACCCCATTGTACCGTTAGTCCCGTTTTGAGCATGGGTACAAAAAGTACTTAGATAACAGCAACCAGTACGACCATAGAGAAGCCTGGGGGAGCACGAACAAATGCGATCGGATGTCGTTTGGATGTTTTACGACCTCGTTTTACCGTTTGTCCCATTTTAAGCATGGGTAGAAAATGTATTCAGAATCTGCTCATTTTTTAATAGCATCCATTAGGACCATAGAGAAGCCAGGGGGAGCAAGAATAAACCCGATCAGAGGTCGTTTGGATGTTTTACGACCCCGTCTTACCGTTCGTCCCGTTTTGGGCATGGGTACAAAAAGTATTCAGAATCTGCTCATTTTTTATCAGCGGCAAGTAGGACTATAGAGAAGCCAGAGGTCGTTTGGATGTTTTACAACCCCATTGTACCGTTCGTCCTGTTTTGAGTATGGGTACAAAAACTACTCAGAATCTGCTCATTTTTTAACAGCAGCCAGTAGGACCATAGAGAAAGCCCGGGGGAGCTAGAACGAACGCATTTGGATGTCGTTTGGATGTTTTACGACCCCGTTTACCGTTAGTCCCGTTTTGAGCATGAGTACAAATATTATTTAGAATCTGCTCATTTTTAATAGCAGCCAGTAGGACCATAAGGAAGCGTGAGGGAGCAGGAACGAACGTGATCGGAGGTCGTTTGGATGTTTTACGACCCCGTTTTACTGTTAGTCCCGTTTTGAGCATGGGTACAAATATTATTCAGATCTGCTCATTTTATAACAGCAGCCACTAGGATCATAGAGAAGCGTGAGGGAGCAGGAACAAACGTGATCGGAGTCGTTTGGATGTTTTACAACCCGTTTTACCGTTCATCCCGTTTTGAGCATGGGTACAATACTATTCAGAATCTGCTCATTTTTTAACAGCAGCCAGTAGGACCATAGAGAAGTGTGGGGGAGCAAGAACGAACGTGGTCGGAGGCCGTTTGATGTTTTACGACCCCATTGTACCATTAGTCCCGCTTTGAGCATGGGTACAAATATTATTAGAATCTGCTCATTTTTTAACAGCAGCCAGTAGGACCATAGGGAAGCGTGAGGGAGCAGGAACGAACGTGATCGGAGGTCGTTTGGATGTTTTACGACCCCGTTTTACTGTTAGTCCCGTTTTGAGCATGGGTACAAAAACTATTTAGATGCTGCTCATTTTTTAACAGCAGCCAGTACGACCATAGAGAAGCCCGGGGGACAAAAAACAAATGCGATCGGATGTTGTTTGGAAGTTCTACGACCCCGTTTTACCGTTCGTCCCGTTTTAAGCATGGGTACAAAAAGTATTCAGAATCTGCTCATTTTTTTTACAGCAGCAGTAGGACCATAGAGAAGCCTGGGGGAGGTAGAACGGACGCGATCGGATGTCGTTTGGATGTTGTACGACCCCGTTTTACCGTTCGTCCCGTTTTGGACATGGGTACAAAAAGTATTCAGAATCTGCTCATTTTCTAACAGCAGCCAGTAGGACCATTGAGAAGCCCGGGGGAGCAAGAACAAACGCGATCAGAGGTCGTTTGGATGTTTTACGTCCCCATTGTACCGTTCGTCCTGCTTTGAGCATGGGTACAAAACGTACTCAGAATATGCTCATTTTTTAACAGCAGCCAGTAGGACCATAGAGAAGTGTGGGGGAGCAACATCGATAGTGGTTGGAGGTCGTTTGGATGTTTTACGACCCCATTGTACCGTTAGTCCCGTTTTGAGCATGGGTACAAAAAGTACTTAGATAACAGCAACCAGTACGACCATAGAGAAGCCTGGGGGAGCACGAACAAATGCGATCGGATGTCGTTTGGATGTTTTACGACCTCGTTTTACCGTTTGTCCCAGTTTTAAGCATGGGTAGAAAATGTATTCAGAATCTGCTCATTTTTTAATAGCATCCATTAGGACCATAGAGAAGCCAGGGGGAGCAAGAATAAACCCGATCAGAGGTCGTTTGGATGTTTTACGACCCCGTCTTACCGTTCGTCCCGTTTTGGGCATGGGTACAAAAAGTATTCAGAATCTGCTCATTTTTTATCAGCGGCAAGTAGGACTATAGAGAAGCCAGAGGTCGTTTGGATGTTTTACAACCCCATTGTACCGTTCGTCCTGTTTTGAGTATGGGTACAAAAACTACTCAGAATCTGCTCATTTTTTAACAGCAGCCAGTAGGACCATAGAGAAGCCCGGGGGAGCTAGAACGAACGCATTTGGATGTCGTTTGGATGTTTTACGACCCCGTTTTACCGTTAGTCCCGTTTTGAGCATGAGTACAAATATTATTTAGAATCTGCTCATTTTTTAATAGCAGCCAGTAGGACCATAAGGAAGCGTGAGGGAGCAGGAACGAACGTGATCGGAGGTCGTTTGGATGTTTTACGACCCCGTTTTACTGTTAGTCCCGTTTTGAGCATGGGTACAAATATTATTCAGAATCTGCTCATTTTATAACAGCAGCCACTAGGATCATAGAGAAGCGTGAGGGAGCAGGAACAAACGTGATCGGAGGTCGTTTGGATGTTTTACAACCCCGTTTTACCGTTCATCCCGTTTTGAGCATGGGTACAAATACTATTCAGAATCTGCTCATTTTTTAACAGCAGCCAGTAGGACCATAGAGAAGTGTGGGGGAGCAAGAACGAACGTGGTCGGAGGCCGTTTGGATGTTTTACGACCCCATTGTACCATTAGTCCCGCTTTGAGCATGGGTACAAATATTATTTAGAATCTGCTCATTTTTTAACAGCAGCCAGTAGGACCATAGGGAAGCGTGAGGGAGCAGGAACGAACGTGATCGGAGGTCGTTTGGATGTTTTACGACCCCGTTTTACTGTTAGTCCCGTTTTGAGCATGGGTACAAAAACTATTTAGATGCTGCTCATTTTTTAACAGCAGCCAGTACGACCATAGAGAAGCCCGGGGGACAAAAAACAAATGCGATCGGATGTTGTTTGGAAGTTCTACGACCCCGTTTTACCGTTCGTCCCGTTTTAAGCATGGGTACAAAAAGTATTCAGAATCTGCTCATTTTTTTTACAGCAGCAGTAGGACCATAGAGAAGCCTGGGGGAGGTAGAACGGACGCGATCGGATGTCGTTTGGATGTTGTACGACCCCGTTTTACCGTTCGTCCCGTTTTGGACATGGGTACAAAAAGTATTCAGAATCTGCTCATTTTCTAACAGCAGCCAGTAGGACCATTGAGAAGCCCGGGGGAGCAAGAACAAACGCGATCAGAGGTCGTTTGGATGTTTTACGTCCCCATTGTACCGTTCGTCCTGCTTTGAGCATGGGTACAAAACGTACTCAGAATATGCTCATTTTTTAACAGCAGCCAGTAGGACCATAGAGAAGTGTGGGGGAGCAACATCGATAGTGGTTGGAGGTCGTTTGGATGTTTTACGACCCCATTGTACCGTTAGTCCCGTTTTGAGCATGGGTACAAAAAGTACTTAGATAACAGCAACCAGTACGACCATAGAGAAGCCTGGGGGAGCACGAACAAATGCGATCGGATGTCGTTTGGATGTTTTACGACCTCGTTTTACCGTTTGTCCCATTTTAAGCATGGGTAGAAAATGTATTCAGAATCTGCTCATTTTTTAATAGCATCCATTAGGACCATAGAGAAGCCAGGGGGAGCAAGAATAAACCCGATCAGAGGTCGTTTGGATGTTTTACGACCCCGTCTTACCGTTCGTCCCGTTTTGGGCATGGGTACAAAAAGTATTCAGAATCTGCTCATTTTTTATCAGCGGCAAGTAGGACTATAGAGAAGCCAGAGGTCGTTTGGATGTTTTACAACCCCATTGTACCGTTCGTCCTGTTTTGAGTATGGGTACAAAAACTACTCAGAATCTGCTCATTTTTTAACAGCAGCCAGTAGGACCATAGAGAAGCCCGGGGGAGCTAGAACGAACGCATTTGGATGTCGTTTGGATGTTTTACGACCCCGTTTTACCGTTAGTCCCGTTTTGAGCATGAGTACAAATATTATTTAGAATCTGCTCATTTTTTAATAGCAGCCAGTAGGACCATAAGGAAGCGTGAGGGAGCAGGAACGAACGTGATCGGAGGTCGTTTGGATGTTTTACGACCCCGTTTTACTGTTAGTCCCGTTTTGAGCATGGGTACAAATATTATTCAGAATCTGCTCATTTTATAACAGCAGCCACTAGGATCATAGAGAAGCGTGAGGGAGCAGGAACAAACGTGATCGGAGGTCGTTTGGATGTTTTACAACCCCGTTTTACCGTTCATCCCGTTTTGAGCATGGGTACAAATACTATTCAGAATCTGCTCATTTTTTAACAGCAGCCAGTAGGACCATAGAGAAGTGTGGGGGAGCAAGAACGAACGTGGTCGGAGGCCGTTTGGATGTTTTACGACCCCATTGTACCATTAGTCCCGCTTTGAGCATGGGTACAAATATTATTTAGAATCTGCTCATTTTTTAACAGCAGCCAGTAGGACCATAGGGAAGCGTGAGGGAGCAGGAACGAACGTGATCGGAGGTCGTTTGGATGTTTTACGACCCCGTTTTACTGTTAGTCCCGTTTTGAGCATGGGTACAAAAACTATTTAGATGCTGCTCATTTTTTAACAGCAGCCAGTACGACCATAGAGAAGCCCGGGGGACAAAAAACAAATGCGATCGGATGTTGTTTGGAAGTTCTACGACCCCGTTTTACCGTTCGTCCCGTTTTAAGCATGGGTACAAAAAGTATTCAGAATCTGCTCATTTTTTTTACAGCAGCAGTAGGACCATAGAGAAGCCTGGGGGAGGTAGAACGGACGCGATCGGATGTCGTTTGGATGTTGTACGACCCCGTTTTACCGTTCGTCCCGTTTTGGACATGGGTACAAAAAGTATTCAGAATCTGCTCATTTTCTAACAGCAGCCAGTAGGACCATTGAGAAGCCCGGGGGAGCAAGAACAAACGCGATCAGAGGTCGTTTGGATGTTTTACGTCCCCATTGTACCGTTCGTCCTGCTTTGAGCATGGGTACAAAACGTACTCAGAATATGCTCATTTTTTAACAACAGCCAGTAGGACCATAGAGAAGTGTGGGGGAGCAACATCGATAGTGGTTGGAGGTCGTTTGGATGTTTTACGACCCCATTGTACCGTTAGTCCCGTTTTGAGCATGGGTACAAAAAGTACTTAGATAACAGCAACCAGTACGACCATAGAGAAGCCTGGGGGAGCACGAACAAATGCGATCGGATGTCGTTTGGATGTTTTACGACCTCGTTTTACCGTTTGTCCCATTTTAAGCATGGGTAGAAAATGTATTCAGAATCTGCTCATTTTTTAATAGCATCCATTAGGACCATAGAGAAGCCAGGGGGAGCAAGAATAAACCCGATCAGAGGTCGTTTGGATGTTTTACGACCCCGTCTTACCGTTCGTCCCGTTTTGGGCATGGGTACAAAAAGTATTCAGAATCTGCTCATTTTTTATCAGCGGCAAGTAGGACTATAGAGAAGCCAGAGGTCGTTTGGATGTTTTACAACCCCATTGTACCGTTCGTCCTGTTTTGAGTATGGGTACAAAAACTACTCAGAATCTGCTCATTTTTTAACAGCAGCCAGTAGGACCATAGAGAAGCCCGGGGGAGCTAGAACGAACGCATTTGGATGTCGTTTGGATGTTTTACGACCCCGTTTTACCGTTAGTCCCGTTTTGAGCATGAGTACAAATATTATTTAGAATCTGCTCATTTTTTAACAGCAGCCAGTAGGACCATAAGGAAGCGTGAGGGAGCAGGAACGAACGTGATCGGAGGTCGTTTGGATGTTTTACGACCCCGTTTTACTGTTAGTCCCGTTTTGAGCATGGGTACAAATATTATTCAGAATCTGCTCATTTTATAACAGCAGCCACTAGGATCATAGAGAAGCGTGAGGGAGCAGGAACAAACGTGATCGGAGGTCGTTTGGATGTTTTACAACCCCGTTTTACCGTTCATCCCGTTTTGAGCATGGGTACAAATACTATTCAGAATCTGCTCATTTTTTAACAGCAGCCAGTAGGACCATAGAGAAGTGTGGGGGAGCAAGAACGAACGTGGTCGGAGGCCGTTTGGATGTTTTACGACCCCATTGTACCATTAGTCCCGCTTTGAGCATGGGTACAAATATTATTTAGAATCTGCTCATTTTTTAACAGCAGCCAGTAGGACCATAGGGAAGCGTGAGGGAGCAGGAACGAACGTGATCGGAGGTCGTTTGGATGTTTTACGACCCCGTTTTACTGTTAGTCCCGTTTTGAGCATGGGTACAAAAACTATTTAGATGCTGCTCATTTTTTAACAGCAGCCAGTACGACCATAGAGAAGCCCGGGGGACAAAAAACAAATGCGATCGGATGTTGTTTGGAAGTTCTACGACCCCGTTTTACCGTTCGTCCCGTTTTAAGCATGGGTACAAAAAGTATTCAGAATCTGCTCATTTTTTTTACAGCAGCAGTAGGACCATAGAGAAGCCTGGGGGAGGTAGAACGGACGCGATCGGATGTCGTTTGGATGTTGTACGACCCCGTTTTACCGTTCGTCCCGTTTTGGACATGGGTACAAAAAGTATTCAGAATCTGCTCATTTTCTAACAGCAGCCAGTAGGACCATTGAGAAGCCCGGGGGAGCAAGAACAAACGCGATCAGAGGTCGTTTGGATGTTTTACGTCCCCATTGTACCGTTCGTCCTGCTTTGAGCATGGGTACAAAACGTACTCAGAATATGCTCATTTTTTAACAGCAGCCAGTAGGACCATAGAGAAGTGTGGGGGAGCAACATCGATAGTGGTTGGAGGTCGTTTGGATGTTTTACGACCCCATTGTACCGTTAGTCCCGTTTTGAGCATGGGTACAAAAAGTACTTAGATAACAGCAACCAGTACGACCATAGAGAAGCCTGGGGGAGCACGAACAAATGCGATCGGATGTCGTTTGGATGTTTTACGACCTCGTTTTACCGTTTGTCCCGTTTTAAGCATGGGTAGAAAATGTATTCAGAATCTGCTCATTTTTTAATAGCATCCATTAGGACCATAGAGAAGCCAGGGGGAGCAAGAATAAACCCGATCAGAGGTCGTTTGGATGTTTTACGACCCCGTCTTACCGTTCGTCCCGTTTTGGGCATGGGTACAAAAAGTATTCAGAATCTGCTCATTTTTTATCAGCGGCAAGTAGGACTATAGAGAAGCCAGAGGTCGTTTGGATGTTTTACAACCCCATTGTACCGTTCGTCCTGTTTTGAGTATGGGTACAAAAACTACTCAGAATCTGCTCATTTTTTAACAGCAGCCAGTAGGACCATAGAGAAGCCCGGGGGAGCTAGAACGAACGCATTTGGATGTCGTTTGGATGTTTTACGACCCCGTTTTACCGTTAGTCCCGTTTTGAGCATGAGTACAAATATTATTTAGAATCTGCTCATTTTTTAACTAGCAGCCAGTAGGACCATAAGGAAGCGTGAGGGAGCAGGAACGAACGTGATCGGAGGTCGTTTGGATGTTTTACGACCCCGTTTTACTGTTAGTCCCGTTTTGAGCATGGGTACAAATATTATTCAGAATCTGCTCATTTTATAACAGCAGCCACTAGGATCATAGAGAAGCGTGAGGGAGCAGGAACAAACGTGATCGGAGGTCGTTTGGATGTTTTACAACCCCGTTTTACCGTTCATCCCGTTTTGAGCATGGGTACAAATACTATTCAGAATCTGCTCATTTTTTAACAGCAGCCAGTAGGACCATAGAGAAGTGTGGGGGAGCAAGAACGAACGTGGTCGGAGGCCGTTTGGATGTTTTACGACCCCATTGTACCATTAGTCCCGCTTTGAGCATGGGTACAAATATTATTTAGAATCTGCTCATTTTTTAACAGCAGCCAGTAGGACCATAGGGAAGCGTGAGGGAGCAGGAACGAACGTGATCGGAGGTCGTTTGGATGTTTTACGACCCCGTTTTACTGTTAGTCCCGTTTTGAGCATGGGTACAAAAACTATTTAGATGCTGCTCATTTTTAACAGCAGCCAGTACGACCATAGAGAAGCCCGGGGGACAAAAAACAAATGCGATCGGATGTTGTTTGGAAGTTCTACGACCCCGTTTTACCGTTCGTCCCGTTTTAAGCATGGGTACAAAAAGTATTCAGAATCTGCTCATTTTTTTTACAGCAGCAGTAGGACCATAGAGAAGCCTGGGGGAGGTAGAACGGACGCGATCGGATGTCGTTTGGATGTTGTACGACCCCGTTTTACCGTTCGTCCCGTTTTGGACATGGGTACAAAAAGTATTCAGAATCTGCTCATTTTCTAACAGCAGCCAGTAGGACCATTGAGAAGCCCGGGGGAGCAAGAACAAACGCGATCAGAGGTCGTTTGGATGTTTTACGTCCCCATTGTACCGTTCGTCCTGCTTTGAGCATGGGTACAAAACGTACTCAGAATATGCTCATTTTTTAACAGCAGCCAGTAGGACCATAGAGAAGTGTGGGGGAGCAAGATCGATAGTGGTTGGAGGTCGTTTGGATGTTTTACGACCCCATTGTACCGTTAGTCCCGTTTTGAGCATGGGTACAAAAAGTACTTAGATAACAGCAACCAGTACGACCATAGAGAAGCCTGGGGGAGCACGAATAAACGCGATCGGATGTCGTTTGGATGTTTTACGACCCCGTTTTACCATTTGTCCCGTTTTAAGCATGGGTAGAAAATGTATTCAGAATCTGCTCATTTTTTAATAGCATCCATTAGGACCATAGAGAAGCCAGGGGGAGCAAGAATAAACCCGATCAGAGGTCGTTTGGATGTTTTACGACCCTGTCTTACCGTTCGTCCCGTTTTGGGCATGGGTACAAAAAGTATTCAGAATCTGCTCATTTTTTTATCAGCGGCAAGTAGGACTATAGAGAAGCCAGAGGTCGTTTGGATGTTTTACAATCCCATTGTACCGTTTGTCCTGTTTTGAGTATGGGTACAAAAACTACTCAGAATCTGCTCATTTTTTAACAGCAGCCAGTAGGACCATAGAGAAGCCCGGGGGAGCTAGAACGAACGCATTTTGATTTCGTTTGGATGTTTTACGACCCCGTTTTACCGTTAGTCCCGTTTTGAGCATGGGTACAAATATTATTTAGAATCTGCTCATTTATTAACAGCAGCCAGTAGGACCATAAGGAAGCGTGAGGGAGCAAGAACGAACGTTATCGGAGGTCGTTTGGATGTTTTACGACCCCGTTTTACCGTTTTAAGTATGGGTACAAAAAGTATTCAGAATCTGCTCATTTTTTAACAGCAGCAAATAGGACCATAAAGAATCTTTTGAGAGCAAGAACGAACGCGATCGGAGGTCGTTTGGATGTTTTACAACCCCGTTTTACCGTTCATCCCGTTTTGAGCATGGGTACAAATACTATTCAGAATCTGCTCATTTTTTAACAGCAGCCAGTAGGACCATAGAGAAGTGTGGGGGAGCGAGAACGATACGTGGTCGGAGGCCGTTTGGATGTTTTACGACCCCATTTTACCGTTCGTCCCGTTTTAAGCATGGGTACAAAATGTATTCAGAATCTGCTCATTTTTTAAAAGCATCCATTAGGACAATAGAGAAGCCAGGGGGAGCAAGAACAAATACGATCAGTGGTCGTTTGGATGTTTTACGACCCCGTTTTACCGTTCGTCCCGTTTTGGGCATGGGTACAAAAAGTATTCAGAATATGCTCATTTTCTAACAACAGCCAGTATGACCATAGAGAAGCGTGAGGGACCAAGAACGAACGTGATCGGAGGTCGTTTGGATGTTTTACGACCCCGTTTTACCGTTCGTCCTTTTTTAAGCATGGGTACAAAATGTGTTCAGAATCTGCTCATTTTTTAATAGCATCCATTAGGACAATAGAGAAGCCAGGGGGAGCAAGAACAAATACGATCAGAGGTCGTTTGGATGTCTTACGACCCCGTTTTACCGTTCGTCCCGTTTTGGGCATGGGAACAAAAAGTATTCAGAATCTGCTCATTTTCTAACAGCAGCCAGTATGACCGTTGAGAAGCCCGGGGTAGCAAGAACAAACACGATCAGAGGTCGTTTGGATGTCTTACGTCCCCATTGTACCGTTCGTCTTGGTTTGAGCATGGGTACAAAAAGTACTCAGAATATGCTCCTTTTTTAACAGCAGCCAGTAGGACCATAGAGAAGTGTGGGGAGCAAGTACGATAGTGGTCGGAGGTCGTTTTGAGCATGGGTACAAAAGTACTTAGATGCTGCTCATTTTTTAACAGCAACCAGTACGACCATAGAGAAGCCCGGGGGAGCAAGAACAAACGCGATCGGATGTCGTTTGGATGTTTTACGACCCCGTTTTACCCGAAGTCCCGTTTTAAGCATGGGGACAAAAAGTATTCAGAATCTGCTGATTTTTTAACAGCAGCAAATAGGACCATAAAGAACGAACGCGATCGGAGGTCGTTTGGAGGTTTTACAACCCTGTTTTACTGTTCGTCCCGTTTTTAGCATGGGTACAAAAACTGTTTAGATGTTGCTCATTTTTAAACAGCAGCCAGTACGACCATAGAGAAGCCCGGGGGAGCAAAAACAAACGCCATCGGATGTCGTTTGGAAATTTTACGACCCCGTTTTAAGCATGGTAGAAAAAATATTCAGAATCTTCTCATTTTTTAATAGCATCCTGTAGGACCATAGAGAAGCTAGGGGGAGCAAAACAAACGCGATTGGAGGTCGTTTGGATGTTTGACGACCCCGTTGTACCGTTTGTCCCGTTTTGAGCATGGGTACAAATAGTATTCAGAAACTGCTCATTTTTTTAACAGAAGCCAGTAGGACCATTGAGAAGCCCGGGGGAGCAAGAATGAACGCGATCAGAGGTCGTTTGGATGTTTTACGACCCCATTGTACCGTTCGTCCTGTTTTGAGCATGGGTACAAAAAGTACTCAGAATCTGCTCATTTTTTAAAAGCAGCCAGTAGGACCATAGAGAAGTGTGGGGGAGCAAGAACGAACGTGGTCGAAGATTTCTAAATGTTTTAGAGTGATCTTTGTGATCCCTCATGCTATAGCTTGCTCAGCTTTGCCTCTCCTTCTCCAATGATCCAACCGATAGCTTGCTCAGCTTTGCCTCTAATCTCTGTAAGATTTCTAAATGTTTTAGAGTGATCTTTGTGAAGCTTTGCCTTACTAGGGTGTCTAAGCCTGCAGTACTTGGCTGTCATATATTTACTCCACAAATTGTTCCCCTCTCTAATTCTGTACCATGCTTTACTACTAGCCACCTCATAAATAACATCCAGGTCCCTCATGCTAATTCCACCTTCTTCATATGGGAAGAATAAAGCTTTCCAGCTACACCATTGAACCCCATCTCCCCAAAGAAATCTGTTCAACAGTTTGTCAATTTTATCCTTAACTTTGATTGGCATCTTGTGTATGTGAAGGATATAGGTAGGAAGGGTGGATAGCACAGACTGGAGCAGGATGATTTTACCTCCAAAGGACAGAATTTTGTGATCCCAGTCAGCAATCTTCCCTTTAAGGGCATCCAGTAAGTTATCAAACAACAGACTTGGTTTCCTTCCTTTGTATATAGGTACTCCCTGATATATGAAAGGGAGTTTTTCTTTTTTGAAACATGTTTGCTTGAGGATGAGTTTAGCCCTAGGTTCAGACATTTTATTTGGTAAATTGCAGGAGCTCTTTGCTCTGTTAATCACCTAGCCAGAGACTTCTTGGTAGTGGTCCAAGAATGTGGTGATTTTGGAGATGGATGATTTAGCTCCACGTTTTGTGTTATTCATCAAATAAAGTGGCACGAATGTTAAATAAATAATGCACGGATTATCAAAAGTATTATCAAATTACATATTACAACACCCACAGACAAAAAAAGACAAAAAAGGACGAATATGAGAACCTTAAAACCCTAAAGGAAAAAATAAGACGAAATGCCACGTTTTGTGTTATTCATCAAATAAAGTGGCACGAATGTTAAATAAATAATGTACAGATTATTAAAAGTGTTATCAAATTACATATTACAACACCCAAAGACAAATAAAGACAAAAAAGGACGAATATGAGGACCTTAAAACCCTAAAGGAAAAAATAAGACGAAATGCCACGTTTTGTGTTATTCATCAAATAAAGTGGCACGAATGATAAATAAATAATGCACGGATTATCAAAAGTGTTATCAAATTACATATTACAACACCCAAAGACAAAAAAAGACAAAAAAAGGACGAATATGAGAACCTTAAAACCCTAAAAAAATAAGACGAAATGCCACGTTTTGTGTTATTCATCAAATAACGTGGCACGAATGTTAAGTAAATAATGCACGGATTATCAAAAGTGTGTAATTTGATAACACTTTTGATAATCCGTACATTATTTATTTAACATTCGTGCCACTTTATTTGATGAATAACACAAAACGTGGCATTTCGTCTTATTTTTTCCTTTAGGGTTTTAAGGTTCTCATATTCGTCCTTTTTTGTCTTTTTTTGTCTTTGGGTGTTGTAATATGTAATTTGATAACACTTTTGATAATCCGTACATTATTTATTTAACATTCGTGCCACTTTATTTGATGAATAACACAAAACGAGGCATTTCGTCTTATTTTTTCATTTAGGGTTTTAAGGTTCTCATATTCGTCATTTTTTGTCTTTTTTTGTCTCTGGGTGTTGTAATATGTAATTTGATAACACTTTTGATAATCCGTACATTATTTATTTAACATTCGTGCCACTTTATTAGATGAATAACACAAAACGAGGCATTTCGTCTTATTTTTTCCTTTAGGGTTTTAAGGTTCTCATATTCGTCCTTTTTTGTCTTTTTTTGTCTTTGGGTGTTGTAATATGTAATTTGATAACACTTTTAATAATCCGTACATTATTTATTTAACATTCGTGCCACTTTATTTGTTGAATAACACAAAACGAGGCATTTCGTCTTATTTTTTCCTTTAGGGTTTTAAGGTTCTCATATTCGTCCTTTTTTGTCTTTTTTTGTCTTTGGGTGTTGTAATATGTAATTTGATAACACTTTTAATAATCCGTACATTATTTATTTAACATTCGTGCCACTTTATTTGTTGAATAACACAAAACGAGGCATTTCGTCTTATTTTTTCCTTTAGGGTTTTAAGGTTCTCATATTCGTCCTTTTTTGTCTTTTTTTGTCTTTGGGTGTTGTAATATGTAATTTGATAACACTTTTAATAATCCGTACATTATTTATTTAACATTCGTGCCACTTTATTTGATGAATAACACAAAACGTGGCATTTCGTCTTATTTTTTCCTTTAGGGTTTTAAAGTTCTCATATTCGTCCTTTTTTGTCTCTTTTTGTCTTTGGGTGTTGTAATATGTAATTTGATAACACTTTTGATAATCCGTACATTATTTATTTAACATTCGTGCCACTTTATTTGATGAATAACACAAAACGAGGCATTTCGTCTTATTTTTTCCTTTAGGGTTTTAAGGTTCTCATATTCATCCTTTTTTGTCTTTTTCTGTCTTTGCGTGTTGTAATATGTAATTTGATAACACTTTTAATAATCCGTGCATTATTTATTTAACATTCGTGCCACTTTATTTGATGAATAACACAAAACGAGGCATTTTGTCTTATTTTTTCCTTTAGGGTTTTAAGATTCTCATATTCGTCCTTTTTTGTCTTTTTTTGTCTTTGGGTGTTGTAATATGTAATTTGATAACACTTTTGATAATCCGTACATTATTTATTTAACATTCGTGCCACTTTATTTGATGAATAACACAAAACGAGGCATTTCGTCTTATCTTTTCCTTTAGGGTTTTAAGGTTCTCATATTCGTCTTTTTTTGTCTTTTTTTGTCTCTGGGTGTTGTAATATGTAATTTGATAACACTTTTGATAATCCGTACATTATTTATTTAACATTCGTGCCACTTTATTTGAGGAATAACACAAAACGTGGCATTTCGTCTTATTTTTTCCTTTAGGGTTTTAAGGTTCTCATATTCGTCCTTTTTGTCTTTTTTTGTCTTTGGGTGTTGTAATATGTAATTTGATAACACTTTTGATAATCCGTACATTATTTATTTAACATTCGTGCCACTTTATTTGATGAATAACACAAAACGAGGCATTTCGTCTTATTTTTTCCTTTAGGGTTTTAAGGTTCTCATATTCGTCCTTTTTTGTCTTTTTTTGTCTTTGGGTGTTGTAATATGTAATTTGATAACACTTTTGATAATCCGTGCATTATTTATTTAACATTCGTGCCACTTTATTTGATGAATAACACAAAAGGAGGCATTTCGTCTTATTTTTTCCTTTAGGGTTTTAAGGTTCTCATATTCGTCCTTTTTGTCTTTTTTTGTCTTTGGGTGTTGTAATATGTAATTTGATAACACTTTTGATAATCCGTACATTATTTATTTAACATTCGTGCCACTTTATTTGATGAATATCACAAAACGAGGCATTTCGTCTTATTTTTTCCTTTAGGGTTTTAAGGTTCTCATATTCGTCCTTTTTTGTCTTTTTTTGTCTTTGGGTGTTGTAATATGTAATTTGATAACACTTTTGATAATCCGTACATTATTTATTTAACATTCGTGCCACTTTATTTGATGAATATCACAAAACGAGGCATTTCGTCTTATTTTTTCCTTTAGGGTTTTAAGGTTCTCATATTCGTCCTTTTTTGTCTTTTTTTGTCTTTGGGTGTTGTAATATGTAATTTGATAACACTTTTAATAATCTGTACATTATTTATTTAACATTCGTGCCACTTTATTTGTTGAATAACACAAAACGAGGCATTTCGTCTTATTTTTTCCTTTAGGGTTTTAAGGTTCTCATATTCGTCCTTTTTTGTCTTTTTTTGTCTTTGGGTGTTGTAATATGTAATTTGATAACACTTTTAATAATCCGTACATTATTTATTTAACATTCGTGCCACTTTATTTGATGAATAACACAAAACGTGGCATTTCGTCTTATTTTTTCCTTTAGGGTTTTAAGGTTCTCATATTCGTCCTTTTTTGTCTCTTTTTGTCTTTGGGTGTTGTAATATGTAATTTTTTTTTTTTTTTTTTTTTTTTTTTTTTGTGTTGTAATATGTAATTTGATAACACTTTTGATAATCCGTACATTATTTATTTAACATTCGTGCCACTTTATTTGATGAATAACACAAAACGAGGCATTTCGTCTTATTTTTTCCTTTAGGGTTTTAAGGTTCTCATATTCATCCTTTTTTGTCTTTTTCTGTCTTTGCGTTTTGTAATATGTAATTTGATAACACTTTTAATAATCCGTGCATTATTTATTTAACATTCGTGCCACTTTATTTGATGAATAACACAAATCGTGGCATTTCGTCTTATTTTTTCCTTTAGGGTTTTAAAGTTCTCATATTCGTCCTTTTTTGTCTTTTTTTGTCTTTGGGTGTTGTAATATGTAATTTGATAACACTTTTAATAATCCGTACATTATTTATTTAACATTCGTGCCACTTTATTTGATGAATAACACAAAACGTGGCATTTCGTCTTATTTTTTCCTTTAGGGTTTTAAGGTTCTCATATTCGTCCTTTTTTGTCTCTTTTTTGTCTTTGGGTGTTGTAATATGTAATTTGATAACACTTTTGATAATCCGTACATTATTTATTTAACATTCGTGCCACTTTATTTGATGAATAACACAAAACGAGGCATTTCGTCTTATTTTTTCCTTTAGGGTTTTAAGGTTCTCATATTCGTCCTTTTTTGTCTTTTTTTGTCTTTGGGTGTTGTAATATGTAATTTGATAACACTTTTGATAATCCGTGCATTATTTATTTAACATTCGTGCCACTTTATTTGATGAATAACACAAAACGAGGCATTTCGTCTTATTTTTTCCTTTAGGGTTTTAAGGTTCTCATATTCGTCCTTTTTTGTCTTTTTTTGTCTTTGGGTGTTGTAATATGTAATTTGATAACACTTTTGATAATCCGTGCATTATTTATTTAACATTCGTGCCACTTTATTTGATGAATAACACAAAACGAGGCATTTCGTCTTATTTTTTCCTTTAGGGTTTTAAGGTTCTCATATTCGTCATTTTTTGTCTTTTTTTGTCTTTGGGTGTTGTAATATGTAATTTGATAACACTCTTTTGATAATCCGTACATTATTTATTTAACATTCGTGCCACTTTATTTGATGAATATCACAAAACGAGGCATTTCGTCTTATTTTTTCCTTTAGGGTTTTAAGGTTCTCATATTCGTCCTTTTTTGTCTTTTTTTGTCTTTGGGTGTTGTAATATGTAATTTGATAACACTTTTAATAATCCGTACATTATTTATTTAACATTCGTGCCACTTTATTTGTTGAATAACACAAAACGAGGCATTTCGTCTTATTTTTTCCTTTAGGGTTTTAAGGTTCTCATATTCGTCCTTTTTTGTCTTTTTTTGTCTTTGGGTGTTGTAATATGTAATTTGATAACACTTTTAATAATCCGTACATTATTTATTTAACATTCGTGCCACTTTATTTGATGAATAACACAAAACGTGGCATTTCGTCTTATTTTTTCCTTTAGGGTTTTAAGGTTCTCATATTCGTCCTTTTTTGTCTCTTTTTGTCTTTGGGTGTTGTAATATGTAATTTGATAACACTTTTGATAATCCGTACATTATTTATTTAACATTCGTGCCACTTTATTTGATGAATAACACAAAACGAGGCATTTCGTCTTATTTTTTCCTTTAGGGTTTTAAGGTTCTCATATTCATCCTTTTTTGTCTTTTTTTGTCTTTGCGTGTTGTAATATGTAATTTGATAACACTTTTAATAATCCGTGCATTATTTATTTAACATTCGTGCCACTTTATTTGATGAATAACACAAAACGAGGCATTTTGTCTTATTTTTTCCTTTAGGGTTTTAAGATTCTCATATTCGTCCTTTTTTGTCTTTTTTTGTCTTTGGGTGTTGTAATATGTAATTTGATAACACTTTTGATAATCCGTACATTATTTATTTAACATTCGTGCCACTTTATTTGATGAATAACACAAAACGAGGCATTTCGTCTTATCTTTTCCTTTAGGGTTTTAAGGTTCTCATATTCGTCTTTTTTTGTCTTTTTTTGTCTCTGGGTGTTGTAATATGTAATTTGATAACACTTTTGATAATCCGTACATTATTTATTTAACATTCGTGCCACTTTATTTGAGGAATAACACAAAACGTGGCATTTCGTCTTATTTTTTCCTTTAGGGTTTTAAGGTTCTCATATTCGTCCTTTTTTGTCTTTTTTTGTCTTTGGGTGTTGTAATATGTAATTTGATAACACTTTTGATAATCCGTACATTATTTATTTAACATTCGTGCTACTTTATTTGATGAATAACACAAAACGAGGCATTTCGTCTTATTTTTTCCTTTAGGGTTTTAAGGTTCTCATATTCGTCCTTTTTTGTCTTTTTTTGTCTTTGGGTGTTGTAATATGTAATTTGATAACACTTTTGATAATCCGTGCATTATTTATTTAACATTCGTGCCACTTTATTTGATGAATAACACAAAACGAGGCATTTCGTCTTATTATTTCCTTTAGGGTTTTAAGGTTCTCATATTCGTCCTTTTTTGTCTTTTTTTGTCTTTGGGTGTTGTAATATGTAATTTGATAACACTTTTGATAATCCGTACATTATTTATTTAACATTCGTGCCACTTTATTTGATGAATATCACAAAACGAGGCATTTCGTCTTATTTTTTCCTTTAGGGTTTTAAGGTTCTCATATTCGTCCTTTTTTGTCTTTTTTTGTCTTTGGGTGTTGTAATATGTAATTTGATAACACTTTTAATAATCCGTACATTATTTATTTAACATTCGTGCCACTTTATTTGTTGAATAACACAAAACGAGGCATTTCGTCTTATTTTTTCCTTTAGGGTTTTAAGGTTCTCATATTCGTCCTTTTTTGTCTTTTTTTGTCTTTGGGTGTTGTAATATGTAATTTTTTTTTTTTTTTTGTTTTTTTTTTTTTTAAGCAAAACCCAACAGGGGTTACGTGTTACCATTCAAGCAAAAGAAATACATAGTCTCGCGAGCGTATCGCATTAGAAAGCAATATAAGACAAGTAAATAAACTAGGGTTCTCCTTAATGGGTGTTTAGGAAGTCTAGCAAGATGGAAGGCAAGGAAGGACCCCCAAAACCTCTCCCCAGGACAAGGACCAAGTCTCCAAACCGCTGCATTGGATACATACACCCCTCATCCCCCCCTCCTGCATCTCTGCAGGGGTGCATGCACTTACCACACCAGTCCCCCCATCCCTGCGGTAAGAGAACCTTGCCTCCAGCAAGCATCAGGACAAGGACCAAGTCTCCAAACCACTGCATGGGGCGCATACACCCTTCAACCCCCCCTCCTGCATCTCTGCAAGAGTGTATGCACTTGCCATGTCAAAACCCCCAATCCCTGTGGTAAGAGAACCTCGCCCAACAGCAAGCTGGAGAAGAGAGAAAGTGGGAAGTCCCAGCCGTACCTCCGGATCCAGCGCTAGAAAACACCCAAACCCCATAATAGGAGAGCCCCTGAAAGTATACATATGCGCTCAAAGAAACAAGGGGAGCGCGCTCAGCAAGTCAATGTAGAAATAGCTATGCCATCAGAGATAATGCAACGTCTCTATCTCTCTCTGGCTCAGGCAATAGCTCCATCTGTAGTATCAATCTCAGCCCAAATCCCAGGCAGACGACCCCTAAACATATGAAGTGCAAATGTTGCCGTCGCCTATCAATCTAGTCCAAAACAAGAGCCTCCATAACTCATGCACCTGCAAAATGAACACAATCAACCTCTAGAAGTTCCGTCACTCCTATCCAGGAGATCAAGAGGGCATTAACATATATAGCTCCCGGAAGACAGTTGCTATAAATGTACCCCCCCCATATGAGGTCGACATTAGATGAAACAATACGCCCAAGGACCACCTGCAAGCCATATCAAACCAAACGATGTTAGCAAATAAAGAAAGGGGACAATCATCTAGTCCTCCGAATGTAAGGGAGACCAATCTGCTCCAATCTGATCAAAGCGCGGAACTGTGATGTCTCCTCTCCCGGTCTCCATGAGAATCTGGTACTGTGCACCACCGCATGCTTGGCCATGTAGTCTGCAGCGTGATTCCGCTCCCTCCAAACATGACCAAGCTCCGACTGCAAGTACTCAAGCAATCTCCTAATAAGCAGAATCCTAGACCTCAAATGCCAAGGACCCCCAGTGTGCTGTAAAGCCTGCACCAGCTGTAATGAATCCGTCTCCACAAGGAAACCCCCATAAGCGTGCTCAATGAACCACCTCAAAACCACCACCATAGACTCAACCTCAGCCTCAAACGAAGAACTAGCGAGAATAGGGATCGCAACTGCCACAATGAGATGACCATCATCACCCCTCAATACCCCACCCGAGCCACACCCCGACAAACTGAAAGAGCCATCAACGTTGAGCTTGGACTTGCCTCTAGGAGGACGAGTCCAGCCAACCAATCTAGGTGGTTTGTTAGTCTTTGCCAAAATAAACAAGCCCCATGTACGAGCCACATCATGATTACCTTTCCAACGATCATAGGAGCCAAACCCAGCACCGCACCAAAGATAGACAGTGCGAACAATGTGATGCATGATCCTATCATAACGATAGGGAGCCCCCTCGTGCTTACTCTCGTTCCTCGCCACCCATAGCGCATATAAGGTAGCAACAAGAACCAGGTGTCTAACATGCCCACCCGTAGTTGAGCTTAGAAGCCAGGCCTCCATAGCCCCCCTAAGAGAGTTAATGTGATCATACCTGACACCAAAAATGGAGCCCAAGTAGACCCAAATCCTTTGAGCCACCTCGTTGTCCCAAAAGACATGAGCCAGCGTCTCCGTAGAGGAGCAACAAACGCATCGAGACGGCAATGACACCCCTCGACGCTGCATCATTTCCTCAACGGGAATGAATCCCCTGGACACACGCCAGGCTAACATAGACATCTTCTTTGGGAAGGAGGAATGCCAAATAAGGCTATGCAGATAGGAAGGGTCTCTAGAGGGTGCGATTTCTCGACACACCTGTCGAAAGGAGAATAGACCATCCCCCGTCCCTTTCCACACTGCAACATCATCCTTTTCCGAATGAATCGGAATGGTCATAATATCTCTGACCGCATCAGAGCTAACCATAGTGCGCAGCAGCTCCTCATTCCAAGCACCATCCTGCCAAAGCGCACTAACACGGAGATTACTATCCAGGTCATGGTCCTCCAAGGGTTCAACCCCTTGAATACCCCATGAATCCTCCCAGAAACGACAATCACCCCGCCCCAGGACCCAGTGAATATGATCTTCAGCGTAGTCCCGGCCACGTAATATAAACTTCCAGCACGAGGAGTGCCTAGGGAACTCCGTAGCCTCCGCAGGGTGATACTTTCTACAATACTTACCCTTCATAAAGCGGGTCCAAAGGTTATCGATCGAACGGAATCGATACCAAGCCTTCACCATACAAGCCTGGTTGACAACAGCCAGAGACTTGAGGTTTAAGCCACCTTCCTCATATCTGAAGCTTGCTTTGTCCCAACTGGACCATCTCTGCTTCCCCCAGATGAAGCCATTACAGATTTTTTGGATTCTGTCCACAACCGTAAGAGGCATTTGGAGGGTGTGTAGTAAGTGCAGTGGCTGAGCCATCAACACGGACTGCACCAGAGTCAAGCGGCCCCCAGAGGAAAGGTGAGTGTGATTCCACCCCGCAATAGAGGTCACCATCTTCTCAATCAAGTTCTCATACAAGAACCGTTTCTTGTGACCTTTGTAAATGGGCGTACCCAGGTACGTAAAGGGGAGTTTTTCAAGTTTAAACCCTGTTGCACGGCATACTACACTAATCCTGGCCGGAGTAGCATTAGTAGAGACAATGCAACTGCTCTTAGACTTGTTGATTAGCTGGCCCGATATACTCTGATAGTGGTCCAGCCAATCCATAATCAAGCGCAAGGAGCTCTTCTTGCCATTGCAGAAAAGAATACAATCATCCGCAAAGGATAGACAAGGAACCAGAACATCCTTACTACCCCCACCATCATAGCGGACCTCAGGGTGCTCCTCGTGAAGTCTCAACAGCCCACGAAGGAAGTACTCTTGAGCCAGAATAAATAAGGCCGGAGAGAGCGGATCACCTTGCCTAACACCTTTCGACGCAGGAAAGTAACCCTGGATCTCCCCATTCAACATGATAGAAAAGAACGATTGGTCAATGCAGTTCATAATCAAAGCAATCCATCGCTCCGCAAAGCCAAACGCCAGAAGGACTCTCCTTAGAAACTGCCAGGACAGACGATCAAACGCCTTAGTCATATCAAGCTTAAGGATGGTGTTACCACCATTAGCAGTCTTATTGATTTCGTGCGTAAGTTCTTGGGCCAGCATGATATTATCGTGAATGCTTCTGCCCTGCACAAAACCCGCCTGCATCGGGGAGATAAGTCTCGGAAGGAGAGTGCCTAATCTCGAGCTGATAATTTTAGTGGCAACTTTATTCATAAAAGTGCACAAGCTGATAGGACGAAATTGACTCCAGGTTTGAGCGCCTGGCTGTTTCGGGATAAGGCAAAGCACCGTAGAAGTGACCCCCTTAGGTAGCTTATTGCCAGCGATAAAGTATTTCATAGCACGCAGTAAGTCTTCCTGAATGATGTCCCAATAGGTCTGAAAGAAAACCCCATTGAAGCCATCAACACCAGCAGCACTCTGCGCACTCAAGGAGAAGACAACAGCACGAACCTCCTCAAGGGTCGGCTCGGCTAACAACACCTGATTGTCCTCATGAGAGACCAGAGAGGGAATGCAATCAATCATTTCCCCATCAGCCTCATGCCCTTCATCATCAAAAAGATTCTGAAAGAAGCGAACAGCAGATTCAACAATGCCCTCCTTAGTAGAAATCCACTCACCGTCATCAAGGGTACCAGCTATGTGGTTCTTCTTCCTCTTTTGTTTGACATAAGAGTGAAAGAACGCTGTCGACTTATCGCCCTCTTTAAGCCAGTGACAACTACTTTTCTGTTGCCAGTACGCCTCCTCCATAGCCAAAAGACGAAGCTGCTTTGCCTTAAGCAAGCTAAGAGCCTCGCAATCCTGGGGGAGACCAGATTGTTGGTAAGTAGTCTCCTTCTGGCACACTTCATCTTCAATCTGCGCCACCTGAGAGAAGATATTACCGAAGGTGGTCTTATTCCACTGCTTGAGCTCACCTTTCAGACGCTTCAGCTTGGTCCAAAAAGCAGTGATAGGCTCCCCCCAAACAGGCAGAGACCAAGATTGCTCTATCAGCGGACGACAACCATCATGTTTGGTCCACATGTTTTGAAATCTGAAGCTCGACTTGATCACATCAGCGTCAGCCTTGCACTCCACCAAAAGCGGAGAGTGATCGGACCCAGTCCTAGCAAGATGTCGAACCCCAATAGTGGTAAAACGGCTGATAAACTCAGGGTTGACAAGCACCCTATCAAGGCGCTTGTACTTATTCCCTTGAGTCCAAGAGTACGGAGAACCAGTGAAACCGGCATCCTGGAGGTTGCAGTCAAGCAGACAGTGGATAAAGTCGTCCATGCCCTTTTGAGGCTGACAACCAGACATCTCACTATCAGACAACACACAATTAAAGTCACCCATGACCACCCAAGGAAGAGAAGCATCAGCTTTATCAACTAAGCTACTCCACAAGGCCTTACGAACAGCGGGGTTGGATGAGGCATAAATAACGGTAAGTAGGACATCCTCCTTACCCGTAGAGAGACGCACATGTAACAACTGAGGTTCGTCAGCTATCACCTGTACAGAATGCTGTTCATTCCACAAGATCCATATCTTGTTGGAAGAGTTCGCAGGCGCTCCCAGTAAAGTTTAACTTCTTCATCAACTTGGGCAATTTAATTGCAGAGATCATAGGCTCCTGGACGCAAAGGATAGAGAATTTGTGGAGCCTGCGAAGAGATTTAATCCTCCTACGTGTGGACGAATTGCCAACCCCACGTAGATTCCAGCAAAGGAGTTTACTCGACATCGGAAAGGTCCCTCCTTTCCTTCAAGTTACGTGCTGTGCCCTGCGGAATAGTGTGTCTCCGAGGTTTGATAGGCACATTAGCGCTCTTGGGTTTAGCGCGCTTGAAGCTCGCTAGGAAATTATTCATGTCTCTACCTTGCTTAGCAAAGGTGGACTTAGGAGAGCTGGGGAGAGAGCTAGATATCTTAACGACACTAACATCGTCAAATACATCCTCTGTCTCAAGGTCAACAAACCTGTTTTTAGTGGTTATCAAGCCAGGCTGCGATGATAACTCACTGATCTTGGCACAAGACTTGGGAGGGATCTGAATCCACTCCTCGGGTTGGGACGGAGTAGTTGTCCCAATAGATTCAGAGGTGCCCTGAGCAACCTCCTGCAACGCCTCCTTGTTGACAACAGGCTCCTTGGGCAATGTACCAGCTCCTGGCTCAACAGTAGAAGCTGACTCCCGAACAGGGCTAGCTTCCACTGGCTCCGAGGATGCAACAACATTGTTGCCCGGTGCTTGCTCCTTAAGAGCAGAAGTTGAGGCAGTCGTATCTTTTTCCTTCCATCTCAAGGTGGTGCGCCCCCTTCTCCTCCGTTTCTTGGGGGCCACACGACCTTGGGGGCCTATTGGACCTTGTGATTGTTCTCCCTGTTTCTCAGGGACAGCAGCCGCCTTCTTACCAGCACCATCAGAAGGAGCCAACGAAGTGGCACCCAACTTACACTGAGAGCTAGCATGCCCGAGATGACTACACAAGGAACAGTAAATAGGCATATCTTCATAGGTGACAGTTTGTTCAAAGCCATCCATCACCACTTTACCACTGGCAAGGGCATGTTCAAATTTAACATCAATGACCGTAGGCTGGGGTAGAGCAACATCCAGCTCTACACAGACACTAGCACACCCTAGTTGGGTTCTAGTAGTGTTTAAATGGTCAATACATAACGGCTTACCCACACAGCTAGCAACGGAGAGAAGGGCTTCCTCCGTGTACATATAGATGGGTAGCTTGGGGAGGTTTATCCACACGGGACAAACAGAGGATTCAACAGACGAATCAAAATCAGGAGACCACTTGAACATTCTCATGGCATATCCCTTAATATACCACATAACTCTAAGCCAAAGACGAACAAAATCCTCAACTAGAGCACATTCAATTATCAAGTGTCTATCGTCATAGATAGACAAATTATAGTCCCCTTTCAACTTCAGATTGGTAAAGAATTCCCGAATATCATTGATCGCAGGACGGCCATGGGAAAACTTACCGATAAGGACATGCTGCATGCAAGCCAAGAATCGAGCCTTGTCCTCAACCTTGAAGAAAACAGTTGGCTTGCCAGCTATAGTGGTAGAAGGAGCTAGGGACGTGGGAGGTGGGATATCATACCTACGAGCGTAATCACGCCTGGTTTGAGTCCCCTGAGCACGAGTCCCTACAGTTTGAGCATAGGTTGCACGAGTAGGCAGTTGTTTCTGCCTATAGACCTCGACATTAGCTTGAGAAGAAGCCATTCGAGCTTGCCCAGGTGCGTGATTATTAGTTAAGCCCAAGGCCTTTTTAAGGTGGGGAAAAATGTGGTCGAGACTGATCGTGGAGGCAACCTTGGGTGCACTTAGGTCCACGTCCTCAACATGTTTAGCCCCAAATATAAGCAAAGGGTTAGTGCCACACGCCTGATCCAAGTTGGACACAGGTGCGTCCTCTTGGTTAGCCAAGCAAGGAGTCCTAAGCTCAGTAGGAGTCTCCACACGTGCAGCCTCCTTCTCAGTAGGAGTCTCCACACGTACTTGAACTGGTGCGTGGTTAGCTAAATTAGAAGGCTCACACGAGCCGAGGGGTGCATCATTATTAAGAGAAAGGGCCGTGGCACTAGGGTGATAACACTTTTAATAATCCGTACATTATTTATTTAACATTCGTGCCACTTTATTTGATGAATAACACAAAACGTGGCATTTCGTCTTATTTTTTCCTTTAGGGTTTTAAGGTTCTCATATTCGTCCTTTTTTGTCTCTTTTTGTCTTTGGGTGTTGTAATATGTAATTTGATAACACTTTTGATAATCCGTACATTATTTGTTTAACATTCGTGCCACTTTATTTGATGAATAACACAAAACGAGGCATTTCGTCTTATTTTTTCCTTTAGGGTTTTAAGGTTCTCATATTCATCCTTTTTTGTCTTTTTCTGTCTTTGCGTGTTGTAATATGTAATTTGATAACACTTTTAATAATCCGTGCATTATTTATTTAACATTCGTGCCACTTTATTTGATGAATAACACAAAACGAGGCATTTTGTCTTATTTTTTCCTTTAGGGTTTTAAGATTCTCATATTCGTCCTTTTTTGTCTTTTTTTGTCTTTGGGTGTTGTAATATGTAATTTGATAACACTTTTGATAATCCGTACATTATTTATTTAACATTCGTGCCACTTTATTTGATGAATAACACAAAACGAGGCATTTCGTCTTATCTTTTCCTTTAGGGTTTTAAGGTTCTCATATTCGTCTTTTTTTGTCTTTTTTTGTCTCTGCGTGTTGTAATATGTAATTTGATAACACTTTTGATAATCCGTACATTATTTATTTAACATTCGTGCCACTTTATTTGAGGAATAACACAAAACGTGGCATTTCGTCTAATTTTTTCCTTTAGGGTTTTAAGGTTCTCATATTCGTCCTTTTTGTCTTTTTTTGTCTTTGGGTGTTGTAATATGTAATTTGATAACACTTTTGATAATCCGTACATTATTTATTTAACATTCGTGCCACTTTATTTGATGAATAACACAAAACGAGGTATTTCGTCTTATTTTTTCCTTTAGGGTTTTAAGGTTCTCATATTCATCCTTTTTTGTCTTTTTCTGTCTTTGCGTGTTGTAATATGTAATTTGATAACACTTTTAATAATCCGTGCATTATTTATTTAACATTCGTGCCACTTTATTTGATGAATAACACAAAACGAGGCATTTTGTCTTATTTTTTCCTTTAGGGTTTTAAGATTCTCATATTCGTCCTTTTTGTCTTTTTTTGTCTTTGGGTGTTGTAATATGTAATTTGATAACACTTTTGATAATCCGTACATTATTTATTTAACATTCGTGCCACTTTATTTGATGAATAACACAAAACGAGGCATTTCGTCTTATTTTTTCCTTTAGGGTTTTAAGGTTCTCATATTCGTCCTTTTTTGTCTTTTTTTGTCTCTGGGTGTTGTAATATGTAATTTGATAACACTTTTGATAATCCGTACATTATTTATTTAACATTCGTGCCACTTTATTTGATGAATAACACAAAACGTGGCATTTCGTCTTATTTTTTCCTTTAGGGTTTTAAGGTTCTCATATTCGTCCTTTTTTGTCTTTTTTTGTCTTTGGGTGTTGTAATATGTAATTTGATAACACTTTTGATAATCCGTACATTATTTATTTAACATTCGTGCCACTTTATTTGATGAATAACACAAAACGAGGCATTTCGTCTTATTTTTTCCTTTAGGGTTTTAAGGTTCTCATATTCGTCCTTTTTTGTCTTTTTTTGTCTCTGGGTGTTGTAATATGTAATTTGATAACACTTTTGATAATCCGTACATTATTTATTTAACATTCGTGCCACTTTATTTGAGGAATAACACAAAACGTGGCATTTCGTCTTATTTTTTCCTTTAGGGTTTTAAGGTTCTCATATTCGTCCTTTTTTGTCTCTTTTTGTCTTTGGGTGTTGTAATATGTAATTTGATAACACTTTTGATAATCCGTGCATTATTTATTTAACATTCGTGCCACTTTATTTGATGAATAACACAAAACGTGGCATTTCGTCTTATTTTTTCCTTTAGGGTTTTAAGGTTCTCATATTCGTCCTTTTTTGTCTTTTTTTGTCTTTGGGTGTTGTAATATGTAATTTGATAACACTTTTGATAATCCGTGCATTATTTATTTAACATTCGTGCCACTTTATTTGATGAATAACACAAAACGTGGCATTTCGTCTTATTTTTTCCTTTAGGGTTTTAAGGTTCTCATATTCGTCCTTTTTTGTCTTTTTTGTCTTTGGGTGTTGTAATATGTAATTTGATAACACTTTTGATAATCCGTACATTATTTATTTAACATTCGTGCCACTTTATTTGATGAATAACACAAAACGAGGCATTTCGTCTTATTTTTTCCTTTAGGGTTTTAAGGTTCTCATATTCGTCCTTTTTTGTCTTTTTCTGTCTTTGCGTGTTGTAATATGTAATTTGATAACACTTTTAATAATCCGTGCATTATTTATTTAACATTCGTGCCACTTTATTTGATGAATAACACAAAACGAGGCATTTTGTCTTATTTTTTCCTTTAGGGTTTTAAGATTCTCATATTCGTCCTTTTTTGTCTTTTTTTGTCTTTGGGTGTTGTAATATGTAATTTGATAACACTTTTGATAATCCGTACATTATTTATTTAACATTCGTGCCACTTTATTTGATGAATAACACAAAACGAGGCATTTCGTCTTATTTTTTCCTTTAGGGTTTTAAGGTTCTCATATTCGTCATTTTTTGTCTTTTTTTGTCTCTGGGTGTTGTAATATGTAATTTGATAACACTTTTGATAATCCGTACATTATTTATTTAACATTCGTGCCACTTTATTTGATGAATAACACAAAACGTGGCATTTCGTCTTATTTTTTCCTTTAGGGTTTTAAGGTTCTCATATTCGTCCTTTTTGTCTTTTTTTGTCTTTGGGTGTTGTAATATGTAATTTGATAACACTTTTGATAATCCGTACATTATTTATTTAACATTCGTGCCACTTTATTTGATGAATAACACAAAACGAGGCATTTCGTCTTATTTTTTCCTTTAGGGTTTTAAGGTTCTCATATTCGTCCTTTTTTGTCTTTTTCTGTCTTTGCGTGTTGTAATATGTAATTTGATAACACTTTTAATAATCCGTGCATTATTTATTTAACATTCGTGCCACTTTATTTGATGAATAACACAAAACGAGGCATTTCGTCTTATTTTTTCCTTTAGGGTTTTAAGGTTCTCATATTCGTCCTTTTTGTCTTTTTTTGTCTTTGGGTGTTGTAATATGTAATTTGATAACACTTTTGATAATCCGTACATTATTTATTTAACATTCGTGCCACTTTATTTGATGAATAACACAAAACGAGGCATTTCGTCTTATTTTTTCCTTTAGGGTTTTAAGGTTCTCATATTCGTCCTTTTTTGTCTTTTTTTGTCTTTGGGTGTTGTAATATGTAATTTGATAACACTTTTGATAATCCGTACATTATTTATTTAACATTCGTGCCACTTTATTTGATGAATAACACAAAACGTGGCATTTCGTCTTATTTTTTCCTTTAGGGTTTTAAGGTTCTCATATTCGTCCTTTTTTGTCTTTTTTGTCTTTGGGTGTTGTAATATGTAATTTGATAACACTTTTGATAATCCGTACATTATTTATTTAACATTCGTGCCACTTTATTTGATGAATAACACAAAACGAGGCATTTCGTCTTATTTTTTCCTTTAGGGTTTTAAGGTTCTCATATTCGTCCTTTTTTGTCTTTTTTTGTCTTTGGGTGTTGTAATATGTAATTTGATAACACTTTTGATAATCCGTACATTATTTATTTAACATTCGTGCCACTTTATTTGATGAATAACACAAAACGTGGCATTTCGTCTTATTTTTTCCTTTAGGGTTTTAAGGTTCTCATATTCGTCCTTTTTTGTCTTTTTTTGTCTTTGGGTGTTGTAATATGTAATTTGATAACACTTTTGATAATCCGTGCATTATTTATTTAACATTCGTGCCACTTTATTTGATGAATAACACAAAACGTGGCATTTCGTCTTATTTTTTCCTTTAGGGTTTTAAGGTTCTCATATTCGTCCTTTTTTGTCTTTTTTTGTCTTTGGGTGTTGTAATATGTAATTTGATAACACTTTTGATAATCCGTGCATTATTTATTTAACATTCGTGCCACTTTATTTGATGAATAACACAAAACGTGGCATTTCGTCTTATTTTTTCCTTTAGGGTTTTAAGGTTCTCATATTCGTCCTTTTTTGTCTTTTTTGTCTTTGGGTGTTGTAATATGTAATTTGATAACACTTTTGATAATCCGTACATTATTTATTTAACATTCGTGCCACTTTATTTGATGAATAACACAAAACGAGGCATTTCGTCTTATTTTTTCCTTTAGGGTTTTAAGGTTCTCATATTCGTCCTTTTTTGTCTTTTTCTGTCTTTGCGTGTTGTAATATGTAATTTGATAACACTTTTAATAATCCGTGCATTATTTATTTAACATTCGTGCCACTTTATTTGATGAATAACACAAAACGAGGCATTTCGTCTTATTTTTTCCTTTAGGGTTTTAAGGTTCTCATATTCGTCCTTTTTTGTCTTTTTTTGTCTTTGGGTGTTGTAATATGTAATTTGATAACACTTTTGATAATCCGTACATTATTTATTTAACATTCGTGCCACTTTATTTGATGAATAACACAAAACGAGGCATTTCGTCTTATTTTTTCCTTTAGGGTTTTAAGGTTCTCATATTCGTCCTTTTTTGTCTTTTTTTGTCTTTGGGTGTTGTAATATGTAATTTGATAACACTTTTGATAATCCGTACATTATTTATTTAACATTCGTGCCACTTTATTTGATGAATAACACAAAACGTGGCATTTCGTCTTATTTTTTCCTTTAGGGTTTTAAGGTTCTCATATTCGTCCTTTTTTGTCTTTTTTTGTCTTTGGGTGTTGTAATATGTAATTTGATAACACTTTTGATAATCCGTACATTATTTATTTAACATTCGTGCCACTTTATTTGATGAATAACACAAAACGAGGCATTTCGTCTTATTTTTTCCTTTAGGGTTTTAAGGTTCTCATATTCGTCCTTTTTTGTCTTTTTCTGTCTTTGGGTGTTGTAATATGTAATTTGATAACACTTTTAATAATCCGTGCATTATTTATTTAACATTCGTGCCACTTTATTTGATGAATAACACAAAACGAGGCATTTCGTCTTATTTTTTCCTTTAGGGTTTTAAGGTTCTCATATTCGTCCTTTTTTGTCTTTTTTTGTCTTTGGGTGTTGTAATATGTAATTTGATAACACTTTTGATAATCCGTACATTATTTATTTAACATTCGTGCCACTTTATTTGATGAATAACACAAAACGAGGCATTTCGTCTTATTTTTTCCTTTAGGGTTTTAAGGTTCTCATATTCGTCCTTTTTTGTCTTTTTTTGTCTTTGGGTGTTGTAATATGTAATTTGATAACACTTTTGATAATCCGTACATTATTTATTTAACATTCGTGCCACTTTATTTGATGAATAACACAAAACGTGGCATTTCGTCTTATTTTTTCCTTTAGGGTTTTAAGGTTCTCATATTCGTCCTTTTTGTCTTTTTTTGTCTTTGGGTGTTGTAATATGTAATTTGATAACACTTTTGATAATCCGTACATTATTTATTTAACATTCGTGCCACTTTATTTGATGAATAACACAAAACGAGGCATTTCGTCTTATTTTTTCCTTTAGGGTTTTAAGGTTCTCATATTCGTCCTTTTTTGTCTTTTTTTGTCTTTGGGTGTTGTAATATGTAATTTGATAACACTTTTGATAATCCGTACATTATTTATTTAACATTCGTGCCACTTTATTTGATGAATAACACAAAACGTGGCATTTCGTCTTATTTTTTCCTTTAGGGTTTTAAGGTTCTCATATTCGTCCTTTTTTGTCTTTTTTGTCTTTGGGTGTTGTAATATGTAATTTGATAACACTTTTGATAATCCGTACATTATTTATTTAACATTCGTGCCACTTTATTTGATGAATAACACAAAACGAGGCATTTCGTCTTATTTTTTCCTTTAGGGTTTTAAGGTTCTCATATTCGTCCTTTTTTGTCTTTTTTTGTCTTTGGGTGTTGTAATATGTAATTTGATAACACTTTTGATAATCCGTACATTATTTATTTAACATTCGTGCCACTTTATTTGATGAATAACACAAAACGTGGCATTTCGTCTTATTTTTTCCTTTAGGGTTTTAAGGTTCTCATATTCGTCCTTTTTTGTCTTTTTTGTCTTTGGGTGTTGTAATATGTAATTTGATAACACTTTTGATAATCCGTACATTATTTATTTAACATTCGTGCCACTTTATTTGATGAATAACACAAAACGAGGCATTTCGTCTTATTTTTTCCTTTAGGGTTTTAAGGTTCTCATATTCGTCCTTTTTTGTCTTTTTCTGTCTTTGCGTGTTGTAATATGTAATTTGATAACACTTTTAATAATCCGTGCATTATTTATTTAACATTCGTGCCACTTTATTTGATGAATAACACAAAACGAGGCATTTCGTCTTATTTTTTCCTTTAGGGTTTTAAGGTTCTCATATTCGTCCTTTTTTGTCTTTTTTTGTCTTTGGGTGTTGTAATATGTAATTTGATAACACTTTTGATAATCCGTACATTATTTATTTAACATTCGTGCCACTTTATTTGATGAATAACACAAAACGAGGCATTTCGTCTTATCTTTTCCTTTAGGGTTTTAAGGTTCTCATATTCGTCTTTTTTTGTCTTTTTTTGTCTTTGGGTGTTGTAATATGTAATTTTTTTTTTTTTTTAGATGAAAAAAGTCTAATATTAAATCCCTAATGATATAGTTAGAAATTGCTCTGAGAAACACAGTTAATCTTGTTAGATACTGTTATGAGAACTCAGGTGTTGCAAGGAATGTAATCTTCAGTATCTCTTTCGCTGCTTCGCATCCTTCCATACTTTTAGCAGACACTCGACTCCTTCGCGCAAAGTTACCTTCCTTCCTGCTTTCCTGTCCCATAGTTCCGGAACAGGGTAACGACCACTGCCATTATATTCGTTTAGCTCCTTTAGTGCTGTAATCACAGCTTGACATGGCTCTTCACCTAACTCTTCTTTTAGCCCTTTCAACTTCTCATCATCTTCATTTGGTACTTCCAATGTTTCATCTCCTGTAACAATGATCTTAAAGGGATACCAGCTTGGGTCTCTAATGTAGTCCTCCCACAAAGAACACAAGATCATGGCTTTCTCATCTGCTTCTTCATTAGAATATTTTCTCTTGGCAGCTTTTATAAATGGCTTTTCATCAAGCAAACCCATTCTCTTCACATAAATGTTTGCTCTTTCCCTATTCTTGAACCCTTCAATAAGTTCTTTACGAGCATCCTGTAACTCATCATTGGTCTTTCGCTCCTTTATAATGAGAGCTTGATTCAGATCTTCAAAACTCTCAAGCTCCTCCTCCTTGTCCTTTAACTCTTCCTTTAAAGACTCCATCCGCTGCTTCGTTTCCATGTCTCCTTCTTCACTCATATGTCTCATGACCTCCACTGTTCCCTTCATCCGTTCAATCTCCAACTGAAGAGCTTGCTTCTGGTCAAGTTGCTTTTCCAGCTCAATAATTTTTTTGTTAAGCTGCTGCTTTTGTGTCTTTTGCTTTTCTACAAGCTTTATCATTGTCTCATCAACCACTGTTTGCTGCAATATAGCCTTCTCATTCATCATTTTGCATTGGTCGAGCTTTCTTTTCTCACTGTCCACCTTCATTTTCTCTGTATTATCCAATACCTCACGCTGCCTCAGTTCCTTCTCTTGCAGATCAAGTATCTTTTTTTGTTCTTCTAATTCTAGCTTACGTTTTTCATGATCCTGGAGAACATCCTGGAGTTGATGATATGCTACTTGCTGCATTTTATCCCGTTCTTTATCATAACTTTGCACCAATTCTTCATTCTGATTGATCACCCTTTTCAGAAGAACCTCAGTTCTGCTTATCTTCTTCTTGATCTTTTCACTTTGGTTACTCTTATCATTCAGGTCAGTTGTTAGACTGCTTAAAAGAGCTTTATCTCTCCTTTGAGACTCAGCTTGTAGTTCAGTGATAGTCTTTAAATCCCCTTTGCCCTCAAGATGCTTACGAATGATCCCATTGGAATAGTAATCTTCAGCACGAGCTATCCATGCATATAACTTGTCCCCTTTAGGCTTTGTTGACTTAAAATCCGTTTTTCCATGATGTTCTGATTCAAATGCCTTCTCGAAAGCCATAGCATTATTAAAGCCACTCCAATCATTAGAGAAGTCGACTATGGCAAATCCAGAGAACCCTCTCGAATTCCACAGAGGATGAACTTTCAGAGGATTATACCCCTGACTTACCCAACCCTCTTTCAACCTTGTACAACTATCTCCTGTGAACTTCCCACCTTTATATTGGACTGGGATATTAGCAACAATGGCCTTCCAGTAGAAATTTTCATTAATTGGGCCTGGGCCACACCCATATGAGGAGAGAGATCACACTTCATAACCTAAGAAGGCACCATCTTAAAACCAATTGGTGATAAGTGGAGTTGCTCCCTAGTTTATTAAGTGATGATTTCTCTCCTTTATTTCCAATGTGGGACTTTCACATGTGACAATTTGGGCTCATTTGGAGCAATCTTAACACTCCCCCCTCACATGTGAAGTCCCTTTTTTTTTTTTTTTTTTTTTTCAATGCACGGAGGTATTTTTCTTCCCCGGCATATTTCAAAGCACGGGGTATTTTTTCTTCCCGGCATATATGGCCCAGTTCTTTTTTTTTTTTTTTAATAAGCCCATTAGGCATTTTTTTTCTTCAAATACCCAGGTCACTTTAACCATGGGCTCTGATACCATGTAGAAATTTTCATTAATTGGGCCTGGATTGATAACACTTTTGATAATCCGTGCATTATTTATTGAACATTCGTGCCACTTTATTTGATGAATAACACAAAACGCGGCATTTCGTCTTATTTTTTCCTTTAGGATTTTAAGGTTCTCATATTCGTCATTTTTTGTCTTTTTTTGTCTCTGGGTGTTGTAATATGTAATTTGATAACACTTTTGATAATCCGTACATTATTTATTTAACATTCGTGCCACTTTATTTGATGAATAACACAAAACGAGGCATTTCGTCTTATTTTTTCCTTTAGGGTTTTAAGGTTCTCATATTCGTCCTTTTTTGTCTTTTTTTGTCTTTGGGTGTTGTAATATTGATAACACTTTGATAATCGTAATTATTTATTTAACATTCGTGCCACTTTATTTGATGAATAACACAAAACGAGGCATTTCGTCTTATTTTTTCCTTTAGGGTTTTAAGGTTCTCATATTCGTCCTTTTTTGTCTTTTTCTGTCTTTGGGTGTTGTAATATGTAATTTGATAACACTTTTGATAATCCGTACATTATTTATTTAACATTCGTGCCACTTTATTTGATGAATAACACAAAACGAGGCATTTCGTCTTATTTTTTCCTTTAGGGTTTTAAGGTTCTCATATTCGTCCTTTTTTGTCTTTTTTTGTCTTTGGGTGTTGTAATATGTAATTTGATAACACTTTTAATAATCCGTACATTATTTATTTAACATTCGTGCCACTTTATTTGATGAATAACACAAAACGAGGCATTTCGTCTTATTTTTTCCTTTAGGGTTTTAAGGTTCTCATATTCGTCCTTTTTTGTCTTTTTTTGTCTTTGGGTGTTGTAATATGTAATTTGATAACACTTTTGATAATCCGTACATTATTTATTTAACATTCGTGCCACTTTATTTGATGAATAACACAAAACGAGGCATTTCGTCTTATTTTTTCCTTTAGGGTTTTAAGGTTCTCATATTCGTCCTTTTTTGTCTTTTTCTGTCTTTGCGTGTTGTAATATGTAATTTGATAACACTTTTAATAATCCGTGCATTATTTATTTAACATTCGTGCCACTTTATTTGATGAATAACACAAAACGAGGCATTTCGTCTTATTTTTTCCTTTAGGGTTTTAAGGTTCTCATATTCGTCCTTTTTGTCTTTTTTGTCTTTGGGTGTTGTAATATGTAATTTGATAACACTTTTGATAATCCGTACATTATTTATTTAACATTCGTGCCACTTTATTTGATGAATAACACAAAACGAGGCATTTCGTCTTATTTTTTCCTTTAGGGTTTTAAGGTTCTCATATTCGTCCTTTTTTGTCTTTTTTTGTCTTTGGGTGTTGTAATATGTAATTTGATAACACTTTTGATAATCCGTACATTATTTATTTAACATTCGTGCCACTTTATTTGATGAATAACACAAAACGAGGCATTTCGTCTTATTTTTTCCTTTAGGGTTTTAAGGTTCTCATATTCGTCCTTTTTTGTCTTTTTTGTCTTTGGGTGTTGTAATATGTAATTTGATAACACTTTTGATAATCCGTACATTATTTATTTAACATTCGTGCCACTTTATTTGATGAATAACACAAAACGAGGCATTTCGTCTTATTTTTTCCTTTAGGGTTTTAAGGTTCTCATATTCGTCCTTTTTTGTCTTTTTTTGTCTTTGGGTGTTGTAATATGTAATTTGATAACACTTTTGATAATCCGTACATTATTTATTTAACATTCGTGCCACTTTATTTGATGAATAACACAAAACGAGGCATTTCGTCTTATTTTTTCCTTTAGGGTTTTAAGGTTCTCATATTCGTCCTTTTTTGTCTTTTTTTGTCTTTGGGTGTTGTAATATGTAATTTGATAACACTTTTGATAATCCGTACATTATTTATTTAACATTCGTGCCACTTTATTTGATGAATAACACAAAACGAGGCATTTCGTCTTATTTTTTCCTTTAGGGTTTTAAGGTTCTCATATTCGTCCTTTTTTGTCTTTTTTTGTCTTTGGGTGTTGTAATATGTAATTTGATAACACTTTTGATAATCCGTACATTATTTATTTAACATTCGTGCCACTTTATTTGATGAATAACACAAAACGAGGCATTTCGTCTTATTTTTTCCTTTAGGGTTTTAAGGTTCTCATATTCGTCCTTTTTTGTCTTTTTTTGTCTTTGGGTGTTGTAATATGTAATTTGATAACACTTTTGATAATCCGTACATTATTTATTTAACATTCGTGCCACTTTATTTGATGAATAACACAAAACGAGGCATTTCGTCTTATTTTTTCCTTTAGGGTTTTAAGGTTCTCATATTCGTCCTTTTTTGTCTTTTTTGTCTTTGGGTGTTGTAATATGTAATTTGATAACACTTTTAATAATCCGTACATTATTTATTTAACATTCGTGCCACTTTATTTGATGAATAACACAAAACGAGGCATTTCGTCTTATTTTTTCCTTTAGGGTTTTAAGGTTCTCATATTCGTCCTTTTTTGTCTTTTTTTGTCTTTGGGTGTTGTAATATGTAATTTGATAACACTTTTGATAATCCGTACATTATTTATTTAACATTCGTGCCACTTTATTTGATGAATAACACAAAACGAGGCATTTCGTCTTATTTTTTCCTTTAGGGTTTTAAGGTTCTCATATTCGTCCTTTTTTGTCTTTTTCTGTCTTTGGGTGTTGTAATATGTAATTTGATAACACTTTTGATAATCCGTACATTATTTATTTAACATTCGTGCCACTTTATTTGATGAATAACACAAAACGAGGCATTTCGTCTTATTTTTTCCTTTAGGGTTTTAAGGTTCTCATATTCGTCCTTTTTTGTCTTTTTTTGTCTTTGGGTGTTGTAATATGTAATTTGATAACACTTTTGATAATCCGTACATTATTTATTTAACATTCGTGCCACTTTATTTGATGAATAACACAAAACGAGGCATTTCGTCTTATTTTTTCCTTTAGGGTTTTAAGGTTCTCATATTCGTCCTTTTTTGTCTTTTTTTGTCTTTGGGTGTTGTAATATGTAATTTGATAACACTTTTGATAATCCGTACATTATTTATTTAACATTCGTGCCACTTTATTTGATGAATAACACAAAACGAGGCATTTCGTCTTATTTTTTCCTTTAGGGTTTTAAGGTTCTCATATTCGTCCTTTTTTGTCTTTTTTTGTCTTTGGGTGTTGTAATATGTAATTTGATAACACTTTTGATAATCCGTACATTATTTATTTAACATTCGTGCCACTTTATTTGATGAATAACACAAAACGAGGCATTTCGTCTTATTTTTTCCTTTAGGGTTTTAAGGTTCTCATATTCGTCCTTTTTTGTCTTTTTTTGTCTTTGGGTGTTGTAATATGTAATTTGATAACACTTTTGATAATCCGTACATTATTTATTTAACATTCGTGCCACTTTATTTGATGAATAACACAAAACGAGGCATTTCGTCTTATTTTTTCCTTTAGGGTTTTAAGGTTCTCATATTCGTCCTTTTTTGTCTTTTTTGTCTTTGGGTGTTGTAATATGTAATTTGATAACACTTTTGATAATCCGTACATTATTTATTTAACATTCGTGCCACTTTATTTGATGAATAACACAAAACGAGGCATTTCGTCTTATTTTTTCCTTTAGGGTTTTAAGGTTCTCATATTCGTCCTTTTTTGTCTTTTTTTGTCTTTGGTGTTGTAATATGTAATTTGATAACACTTTTGATAATCCGTACATTATTTATTTAACATTCGTGCCACTTTATTTGATGAATAACACAAAACGAGGCATTTCGTCTTATTTTTTCCTTTAGGGTTTTAAGGTTCTCATATTCGTCCTTTTTTGTCTTTTTTTGTCTTTGGGTGTTGTAATATGTAATTTGATAACACTTTTGATAATCCGTACATTATTTATTTAACATTCGTGCCACTTTATTTGATGAATAACACAAAACGAGGCATTTCGTCTTATTTTTTCCTTTAGGGTTTTAAGGTTCTCATATTCGTCCTTTTTTGTCTTTTTTTGTCTTTGGGTGTTGTAATATGTAATTTGATAACACTTTTGATAATCCGTACATTATTTATTTAACATTCGTGCCACTTTATTTGATGAATAACACAAAACGAGGCATTTCGTCTTATTTTTTCCTTTAGGGTTTTAAGGTTCTCATATTCGTCCTTTTTTGTCTTTTTTTGTCTTTGGGTGTTGTAATATGTAATTTGATAACACTTTTGATAATCCGTACATTATTTATTTAACATTCGTGCCACTTTATTTGATGAATAACACAAAACGAGGCATTTCGTCTTATTTTTTCCTTTAGGGTTTTAAGGTTCTCATATTCGTCCTTTTTTGTCTTTTTTTGTCTTTGGGTGTTGTAATATGTAATTTGATAACACTTTTGATAATCCGTACATTATTTATTTAACATTCGTGCCACTTTATTTGATGAATAACACAAAACGAGGCATTTCGTCTTATTTTTTCCTTTAGGGTTTTAAGGTTCTCATATTCGTCCTTTTTTGTCTTTTTTTGTCTTTGGGTGTTGTAATATGTAATTTGATAACACTTTTGATAATCCGTACATTATTTATTTAACATTCGTGCCACTTTATTTGATGAATAACACAAAACGAGGCATTTCGTCTTATTTTTTCCTTTAGGGTTTTAAGGTTCTCATATTCGTCCTTTTTTGTCTTTTTTTGTCTTTGGGTGTTGTAATATGTAATTTGATAACACTTTTGATAATCCGTACATTATTTATTTAACATTCGTGCCACTTTATTTGATGAATAACACAAAACGAGGCATTTCGTCTTATTTTTTCCTTTAGGGTTTTAAGGTTCTCATATTCGTCCTTTTTTGTCTTTTTTTGTCTTTGGGTGTTGTAATATGTAATTTGATAACACTTTTGATAATCCGTACATTATTTATTTAACATTCGTGCCACTTTATTTGATGAATAACACAAAACGAGGCATTTCGTCTTATTTTTTCCTTTAGGGTTTTAAGGTTCTCATATTCGTCCTTTTTTGTCTTTTTTTGTCTTTGGGTGTTGTAATATGTAATTTGATAACACTTTTGATAATCCGTACATTATTTATTTAACATTCGTGCCACTTTATTTGATGAATAACACAAAACGAGGCATTTCGTCTTATTTTTTCCTTTAGGGTTTTAAGGTTCTCATATTCGTCCTTTTTTGTCTTTTTTTGTCTTTGGGTGTTGTAATATGTAATTTGATAACACTTTTGATAATCCGTACATTATTTATTTAACATTCGTGCCACTTTATTTGATGAATAACACAAAACGAGGCATTTCGTCTTATTTTTTCCTTTAGGGTTTTAAGGTTCTCATATTCGTCCTTTTTTGTCTTTTTTTGTCTTTGGGTGTTGTAATATGTAATTTGATAACACTTTTGATAATCCGTACATTATTTATTTAACATTCGTGCCACTTTATTTGATGAATAACACAAAACGAGGCATTTCGTCTTATTTTTTCCTTTAGGGTTTTAAGGTTCTCATATTCGTCCTTTTTTGTCTTTTTTTGTCTTTGGGTGTTGTAATATGTAATTTGATAACACTTTTGATAATCCGTACATTATTTATTTAACATTCGTGCCACTTTATTTGATGAATAACACAAAACGAGGCATTTCGTCTTATTTTTTCCTTTAGGGTTTTAAGGTTCTCATATTCGTCCTTTTTTGTCTTTTTTTGTCTTTGGGTGTTGTAATATGTAATTTGATAACACTTTTGATAATCCGTACATTATTTATTTAACATTCGTGCCACTTTATTTGATGAATAACACAAAACGAGGCATTTCGTCTTATTTTTTCCTTTAGGGTTTTAAGGTTCTCATATTCGTCCTTTTTTGTCTTTTTTTGTCTTTGGGTGTTGTAATATGTAATTTGATAACACTTTTGATAATCCGTACATTATTTATTTAACATTCGTGCCACTTTATTTGATGAATAACACAAAACGAGGCATTTCGTCTTATTTTTTCCTTTAGGGTTTTAAGGTTCTCATATTCGTCCTTTTTTGTCTTTTTTGTCTTTGGGTGTTGTAATATGTAATTTGATAACACTTTTGATAATCCGTACATTATTTATTTAACATTCGTGCCACTTTATTTGATGAATAACACAAAACGAGGCATTTCGTCTTATTTTTTCCTTTAGGGTTTTAAGGTTCTCATATTCGTCCTTTTTTGTCTTTTTTTGTCTTTGGGTGTTGTAATATGTAATTTGATAACACTTTTGATAATCCGTACATTATTTATTTAACATTCGTGCCACTTTATTTGATGAATAACACAAAACGAGGCATTTCGTCTTATTTTTTCCTTTAGGGTTTTAAGGTTCTCATATTCGTCCTTTTTTGTCTTTTTTTGTCTTTGGGTGTTGTAATATGTAATTTGATAACACTTTTGATAATCCGTACATTATTTATTTAACATTCGTGCCACTTTATTTGATGAATAACACAAAACGAGGCATTTCGTCTTATTTTTTCCTTTAGGGTTTTAAGGTTCTCATATTCGTCCTTTTTTGTCTTTTTTTGTCTTTGGGTGTTGTAATATGTAATTTGATAACACTTTTGATAATCCGTACATTATTTATTTAACATTCGTGCCACTTTATTTGATGAATAACACAAAACGAGGCATTTCGTCTTATTTTTTCCTTTAGGGTTTTAAGGTTCTCATATTCGTCCTTTTTTGTCTTTTTTTGTCTTTGGGTGTTGTAATATGTAATTTGATAACACTTTTGATAATCCGTACATTATTTATTTAACATTCGTGCCACTTTATTTGATGAATAACACAAAACGAGGCATTTCGTCTTATTTTTTCCTTTAGGGTTTTAAGGTTCTCATATTCGTCCTTTTTTGTCTTTTTTTGTCTTTGGGTGTTGTAATATGTAATTTGATAACACTTTTGATAATCCGTACATTATTTATTTAACATTCGTGCCACTTTATTTGATGAATAACACAAAACGAGGCATTTCGTCTTATTTTTTCCTTTAGGGTTTTAAGGTTCTCATATTCGTCCTTTTTTGTCTTTTTTTGTCTTTGGGTGTTGTAATATGTAATTTGATAACACTTTTGATAATCCGTACATTATTTATTTAACATTCGTGCCACTTTATTTGATGAATAACACAAAACGAGGCATTTCGTCTTATTTTTTCCTTTAGGGTTTTAAGGTTCTCATATTCGTCCTTTTTTGTCTTTTTTGTCTTTGGGTGTTGTAATATGTAATTTGATAACACTTTTGATAATCCGTACATTATTTATTTAACATTCGTGCCACTTTATTTGATGAATAACACAAAACGAGGCATTTCGTCTTATTTTTTCCTTTAGGGTTTTAAGGTTCTCATATTCGTCCTTTTTTGTCTTTTTTTGTCTTTGGGTGTTGTAATATGTAATTTGATAACACTTTTGATAATCCGTACATTATTTATTTAACATTCGTGCCACTTTATTTGATGAATAAC